>JAQPPZ010003859.1:87500-106861 GCA_028583015.1 Wollemia nobilis | reverse complement strand
TTTATTTTTATGCACATTTATTTATGTTGATGTATGCATGTCTTATTGTGAATGCAAATTTTTCTAATATATGATATATGCATATGGAATGCATGAAATGATTTGTTGATAACTTGGCGGTGGCACCATAGACTGTACAAGATTTACTGGCTTTCTATACTATGTGATGACTTTGCATGTGTAATATATTTTTTGTTTGTATTTTTTGATGGTGATGTAATAATGGACTGTGCTACAGTTGTGCTAAAATGTAGTTAAGGTTTTTTGAGACTCGGATGTTTTTAACTAACTAGCCAAGACTGTATATTTATTGTCACAAGACTTTTGACCAAGGTACGAATCAGACTTGAGTTTGACCAAGTTATTTCACATCCTTGTGTGTGCGATTGAATTCTTTGATGTGGTATTTGTCAGGATACCGCCAGTGCCAGATAGGCTGTCAACCAAACCTGTACTAAGGATCACCTAATTAGCTCCACTAACTCCTTTGTTGTATTTAGTAAGATTAATTTGTGGTGCAATCTAGGATACCATAAGCTAGCTCATCCACATGCAAACATTGATCTATACGTAGTTTACTGTGATAGATATATCGTCATGTGGGAGGTTAGCCACCAGTGACCAGCAGGATATCCACCAAACTGATACTAAGGATCACCTCATGACCTTTCGAATGCTGAGAGTTTCAGAGATTCAAGTTTGACTCCTTTATTTTCTTTATTTTTATTTTGATACTTGCTCGCGTATGTAGTGATAAAAATCACTATTTATTTTTATTTTTTTATTTTGAGCAAGGGATTGGAATTTTGAGTGATGAGAATCACTTTTTCTTGTGATTTTTGATGTATGCACTGTGTGGGTTTTGATGTCAAACTTTGGAGTTTGTACTTTGACTTTTTGCGATTTTTTTTTTTTTGGATATTTCCAATTTTTTGAGAATTTGGGATTCTTGGGGAATTGGGTAGGGAAGATGCTTTTCCTTTTGCCAACTCTTAGCATTATTGGGGTCATTCGCACAGGGAGATGAGTGAGATAACCTTTTCATTGTATGGTACCCTAGATTGCTTTGCAGGTTTCATATTTCGTTCACACTTGGGAATTTTTTTATGTGTTTTAACTTGTGTTGGAAGGTGACGTAACAAGGTGTGATCCAAATAGAACTCTACCTTTGTAAAAATCTGTCTGACTTTGTACAGTTTTTGGCTAGAAATCTAAAGACAACTAAATGACGAAAGCCATGGATACATTAGAAGACAATTGATTATGATATGGTGAAAAATGTAGATGGAGTTTATTTTTGTTGGACTATTTACAAAGTGGAAAAATGCAAAAAATGATGGAATTACCGAGTAATTATAGTTTATGGTGCATTTGACCTGTATGACCAATGAATATGCAATGGGTGTTTGCGATGCCTAATGCAGCTTATTTTTTGTGTTTTGATTTTTAAGAGTATGCATGGAAGTGAGATGCAACTTTTTTGTTATTTTTTATTATTTTATTGTTTTTGAAAATTCGTTATGGTTGGTTTATCCCGAGTGGGTGCGGACCAAGTGATTCTTTCGGATCCTTAGAGGTTTTGACCAAAGGGATTGTAGATACCTTTGGGGCATTTTGGGTGACCAAGATATTGTGGTAACCCTTGGGGATTTTGGTTTGACCAAAGGGTTTATAGATACCTTTGGGGTGTTTTGGGGTGACCAAGCGATTACAAAAATATTTGGAGCTTTTTGGTTTGACCAAAGGGGTTATGAGCACCTATAAGGAATTTTTGGGTTGACCAAGCGATTGTGGGAATCGTTGGAGCTTTTTGGTTTGACCAAATGGGTTATGGACACCTTTGGGGCATTTTTGGGTTGACCAAGTGATTGTGAGAATCCTTGGAGCATTTGGTTTGACCAAAGGGGTTATAGAAACCTTTGGGACATTTTGGTTTGACCAAAGAGATTATAGATATCTTTGGGGCATTTGGGGTTGACCAAGCGATTGTGGGAATCTTTGGAGATTTTTTGGGCTGGGCCATGGCTCTTTTAAATGTGGAATGGCCTCAAATGACTAATTTTCAAGGGTTCTAGTTCCTTGATTCCTTCAAGAGAGGTGATCCGATATGTTCTAGGTCATATTTTACTGTTGATGACATAAGGACCTAACCAATTTGCCATGAACTTGTCCCTTAAATGGGGTGACAAGTTAGAATTTTATTGGTTCTCTTTTAAGACCAAGTCACCAACCTAAAAGTCCCTCAGGTGAACTTTCATGTTGTATGCTTTCTTAAGTCGCACTTGATAGATACGTAAATTCTCGAGAGCATTGATGCATCATTCGTTGAGCAACATAAGCTGGTCTAATCGGGCCTACCACATAGTGTCATCATCGATGAACTCTTGCATTTATATGCACAAGGAGGGTATTTCCAACTCAAGAGGCATGACTGCCTCGGATCCATACACCAGCAAAAATGGAGTTGCTCTAGTGGGCGTCTGAATTATAGTGCAATAAGCCCATAGGGCCAGTGGTATTTGGATGTACCAATCCTTGTGACTATCTGCGACTATATTTTTAAGGATGGAAACTAGCATTTTGTTTGACGCATTTGCTTGTCCATTTTCCTGCGGATAATAAGGTGTCAAAAAATTGTGCTGAATTTTGTACTTTGTTGTCAAAGCACGCACATCTTTATTCTTAAATGACATCCCATTATCCGAGATGATCTTGGATGGAATACCAAAACAACATATGATGTTATGTAAAATGAACTCTGCAATGCAGGTCCCAGTTGTAGAGGTAAGCAAAATTGCTTCCACCCACTTGGTAAAGTACTCTATGGTCGTTAAGATAAATGTGTGATGGCTTGACGACATAGGGGAGATCTTTTCGATGAGATCTAAGCCCCACTATGAAAATAGCCAATCTGATTGGATTAGTTGCAAGGCCTGGGAAGGTACATGTGTCAAGTGAGCATGGTGTTGACACTTCATGCACTTTTGCACATATGCACAATAATCTCACTCTAAATATGGCCAATAATAGCCCATGTGAAGAATGCTCTTGGCGATGGCCATACTGCTGAAGTGGCCATCGCATGTACCATCGTGCACTTGGGTGATCATCCAAGCAGACTCCTGCTGGTCCAAGCAATGGAGGAGGATCCCTTCGTAGCTCCGATGATACAAAATGTCTCCTAGAAAGACATGTTTTGCCACTTTCTTTTTTAATGATCTTTTCACGGTGTGCGACAATCTAAGTGGGAGGTTACCTAGCTTGAGGTAGTATTTTATGGGTGTGTACCAATCCTGCTGATCAGAAACCTTGATGGTATGAACAACAAATCCCTCTTGAAGTTCGTACCTAGCAAAAGTTGAGTGGGAAAGAACTTGTAAGAATAGCGTTGTGTTGCTATCAAGGAGAATAGGGGAGAACAAGGACCCCTAATTGGTGTGATTCAGGCTATCGTGGATTCGAGCAAACCTATCCTAAGTTGGTTCAATCTAGATTAGGTGGATTCCTAGCATTATGTCAGAGCTTGCATGCTCCATCATGGATTACAATAATGTTTTGACTTGAATGGTTATCATCTCACCAGAAGGGTCTTGTGGGATTAGTGACCCCAAGGAGGCCATAGTGTTCGCAAAATGATTTGATGATCGAGGGAGTGCCTCGATGTCGTACCATTCAAGCTTAGCTAGGAATTTATCCACAAGGGCTTTTTAGACCTACAGAACTATGCATTTACATTGGAATAGCCCTTTCACTTGATTGAAAATTAAAAGTGAATCACCAAATATGTTTAAGCATTTCATGTTCATGGTGATGGCTATCTGAAGACCTATGAGCAAGGATTTATATTCGGCATTGTTTTTGGTGCACGAGAAATAAAGTTTAAATGATAGAGGTATTGGAGCCCCTTGCGATGTGAAGAATACAATTCCTGTGCCACCCCCTTGCTCATATTTAGAACCATTGAAAAATAGGGTTATGTTGGCCTGTGACTCAAGCTCATCAAAATCTGGCGATTCTAAGACATGGAAGACCCCATCATCGAGTAGCTCTACAGTCAAAGGTCGATCATCTTCGAGAGGAGCCTCTACTAGTTGATTGGTGATGACTTGACCTTTGATGGAATTTTATCCAATGAATTCGATCTCAAACTTCGTAAACAACATGATCCATTTCATCGTGCGGCTACTATGATAAGTACAACTCATCATGTATCGCAATGTCTTCTCCTTAGACACAACATACGTTGTATTTCTCAGCATGTAATGGCATAGCTTTTTGGTGGCAAATACCACTGCTAAGCATAGCTTCTCAATGTATGCATAGTTAAGTTCATAATTGACCATGGTGCAGCTAAGATAGTAAGTAGCCTATTCTTTATGTAGTTCATTTTTTTGGGCTAGCATGGCCCCTAGTGCCACCTCAGTAGCTAAGATATATAAATAGAACGACACTTATGGTCTAGGTGGTGCCAATACTAGCGACGAAGCCAAGTATTGTTTAATGTCATCGAAGGCCGACTAGCACTCGTCATCCCAGTGAAATGCTACCCCCTTGTGTAATAATTTATTCATGGGTCAGCACTTGTCAGATAATTGTGCTATGAAGTGCTTGATTGATGCGACCTTTCCCTGCAATCTTCTAAGTTTCTTGATGGTGGTTGGGGGAAGCATTTCAAGGATTGCCTTGAGTTTATGTGGATCTACCTCGATGCCTTTTTTTGAGACTATGAAACCCAAGAGTTTTCTATATGTGATGCCAAATATGCACTTCTTGGGGTTTAGTATGACTTTGTGTTCGATGAGGCGATCGAGGATCTTGCTTAAGTCATTGAGATGATCTAAGTGCAAAAGAGATTTGGCCAACAAATAATCCATATAGTCTTCCAAAGTTTTATGCATGTGATCATGGAATATGTATGTCATAGCGTGTTGGTAAGTGGCACCAACGTTTTTAAGGCCAAAGGGCATGACCTTATAACAAAATGTCCCCCAGGGCATTATGAACACCAATTTTAGTTGGTCATCGGTATTGATACGAATCTGGTTGTATCTCGAGAAACCATCCATGAGGGAAAGCATTTCATGGCTTGCTGTAGCGTCTACCAGTGCATCGATGCTAGGCAAGGGGAAATCATCCTTGGGACTCGCTTTGTTTAGATCTTGAAAATAGATGCATATGTGAATCCTCCCATCTGGCTTCTTGAAGGGTACCATGTTGGACAACCATGGTGGGTAATCCACATAGATGACAAACTATGCATCCAATAGATTTTGTAATTCATATTTTACCATTAAGGCTACTATTGGGTGCATCTTATGTAGTTTTTGCTTGACTATCGGATCAAGCATTAGATTATGCGTGACTAGTTGCGAGTCTAGCCTCGACATGTCTTTGTAGGACCATGCAAAAACCTCCTTCTTCTCTTTGAGAAGGGTAATGTAATTGACTTTCTCTTCAGGGGTAGACTTACCCCCAGCTTGATGATTTGTAGATTCATTAGATCAGAGCCGATGTCTACATCAGTCATATCTTCGACTGACATGTGGGACCCGTCCTCCAACTGGTGTGGAGTTGGGATCAGGTGGATATCATTTTTTGAATTTAGATCTATGTTTGGAACATCGGTTTCCTCTTCAACATGGAAGATATCTTGATTTGGTCCTGGGGTGAAGTGAAGCATCTCATTGTAAGGCCAGTACTCTGATGGGTTTGGTGGCGAGTTAGCATGGTCCCAATCTATGGTATCTAGGTTTAGATACAATGGTCATGCTAGATCGATTGGATTGTGGATGGGGGTGGTTAAGTCAATGGAGATCATGTTGACAAAGTGAATTTGGTCTCCATTACCACATGGGTGGTGACTCAAACATCCTTGGTGATCTTTGTGCTCTGGATCTAGCTCCATGGGTATTGGAACAAATGGATCAACCCTATGTGCAAATAAAAGGATAGGGTCTGCCCTTGGCACTGATGGCTCTATAGGGTCTTTGGGCAAAGGGTGCTCTTTGTATGCCTAAAGTGGTGGATGCAGCACTTGGTCCAACTATGCTTGGTTTAGGTGCCACCTATGCCTTGGCCCCATGTTTAGTTGTTCAAACATATCATCAATGTCCATGGGGTATTGATGCTGCTACATATGGTTGAGATATGCCATCTCAGTCTCATCTTCATAATCGTTGTCAAAGATCCATAGGCCTTCATTGGTTCTAACAACTGTATGTGGCATGTGAGGCTTTTTCTACTCGAGCAAGTTAATTTGGTCTCATCATAGTTGTTCTACTCTGTGGGAGGACCTGATTCTCTTGAGGTGGCATTTGCTCGATTGGATCATTCAAGGGGAATATCACCACGAAGTTCTCCTGATAGTCATATATGGGCATCACTTGCAAGTGATTGCTATCAAAATTGAAAGCGTCCTAAGGTGCTACCTCATACTCTGACTCGTTTTTTGAAGATCCTTCTTAGCCTTGTCTATATCTCTCTTGGAGGCAAGTTCTTGAACTTTCCCCTTTATCGATCGAAGAGGAGGAGTTTTTGGGGCCCACAAGGTTGGTTGTTAATGATGGGAGATAATCTCCTAATGTGTATGTTGTGTTAGGATTGGCATATGGTTCTTGTGCCAACCCATCCTTTTTTCCTAGCCCTAGGCCTTGCATGTTCTCTACCAAGATGTGAAGGGGTAGATGGTGGTTGAACCCTACTCCTAATTTATCGTATGGCATCTGATATCTTGGTTGACAAAGAATGTGCACCCCTTGTTCATATCTGCCCAACCCATATCCATGCCAATTACATTGGCCAAGGTATTTCAAAGTGAAGTTTGGGTTGGACAGATAGTTGACGTTCTTAGAAAAGGGCTCTTCATCCTCTTCCTCTTACAGGTAAGGTTCAATGCCATTGTTGAGGCCCCCATATACAAAATTTGTCTGATTTGGTGGGTAGCCCAAAGGGACAATAGTACCGATGGGGAGGCGAGGTCTCCCCATGTCTTGCATGGAATCAAGGGCGGGTGTTACTATGATGTTCCACACTAGATACTCCCCCAGGACCGTATTGGCCATCTCAATGGTGATCGTTGGAAATTAAGGGGGAGGGAATGGGAGTTATTCCTGGGTCCACTCCATGTTGGGTGAACTAGGCGTCTCAACTTCCATTTGACTAGGCACCTCTTCGATAGAGATGTTTGATACCAATGGTGATATCTCTTCCAGGGGCTTCTTCCCATTGTCTTTCGGTGTGGCCACTGTAGGTGGTGTCGTTGGTGAAGGACCATATGATAAAGATGGGCCCAATTGTTGATTTTATGGACTTAACAACGGTGATGTATGCAGAATCAGACCCTGTTTGGACGGGTTCAACTAAAATTCCAAATGTGTCGATGGGAGGGTCGATTGTGGCATTAGCTGCACCACATTGCAATACTTGAAGGGCTCTAAGTCTATTGGGACTACATGCACTTGCCCTTCATATGTGTACTTTAGGCATTGATGGGATATCAATAGGACACACTTCATGTCCCTGATCCAAGGCCGGTCCAACAAAATATTGTAGGCCATCTCACCTTCCAGAATGTGGCACAACGCATTGTCCCATTTGGATGGGCAAGCCAATTGTGCCAACCATCGAGCATATCATGTCGTTAAATGCTCGAAGGGTATAGGTGGAGGCCACAATGTGAGATGCTAGCAACTTGTGATTATATTGCTAGACGAGCCAGTGTCCACCAACACCCTCTTAAATGGAATCTCGTTGACCCGTGCAATGATGTGCAGGGGTGGATCTGCCATATCACCCATTACCAATTTTAGTTCATCTTGTCTAAAGGTGATGACTGATCCTGTACATCATTTTACATGTCCCATAAAGTTTTTGAAAGAATTTGCTTCATGGGGTTGTAGCTCGATGTCTTTGAGTATCTCCATTAGAACCTCCTTATGGGGCGATGATTATTGGATGAGCTCATAGATGGAGAGCCTAGTCGACATGGTCCTTAAACTTTGGGTAAGTTTAGTCTGAATCATGGCCACTGTTCTAGGTGGAGGAGGTTGCGTAGGGTGTTTTTGAGGTTGTGATGTTGATGGAACCTCTCTTGTAGCTGCATCAGGGGCAGTTGTGCTTTGATACCTCTTGTTATGTGTCACTATGCTTATCATCCCTACATACGCCTACATGGGACAGTTTTGTGTCACCTCATTGACCTATAGAGTCTTTGCCTATGCATAATGGGTAGGTAAGGGGTCATTGGAGACCTCCATCTATTGGTTGTTTGGTGCTATGGGATTATCCACCGCTAGCATTTTGTTATCTATTAGGTCTTGCACTAAGCTTTTGAACTTCCAACATGTGTAAAGGTCATGTCCTTTCTACCGGTGAAATATATAGTACAATTCTTCCCTATAGCCCTTATTTTTTGGTGTGTTGGGGTCTACGGGTCGACTTTCTGGTAGGTTTATCAATTTTACCATAGACAAATGGTCAAACAAGGAGTCTTTAGACTCTGTGAAGGGTGTGAATTATCGCCTAGGGCGACGTTGCTGATTTTGTTCTTGCCTATGATTTTTGTTCTCATAGCTGTCAAGAGGAACTGCTTTATAATTAGCCTTTGGGGGTTGTGTCATTTGTGCAGGCTTTGCTATGTTTATGGCAACCTGATTGACCATAGCGATTTTTGGTTGTGCGGACCCAATTTTGGTATTTTTGGGCCACTCTTTCTTGCATGGCTTGGCAATATTGCCATCCTGTATCTTGATCTCCTCAATGATTCTGGCTTGCGCTAGAGCTTCCTCGAGAGTGGCATATTGCTATAGCTGCAATAGCATGGAGATCGATCTTAGGCAACTTTGCAAGAACATTTGGGTCAGGTCGACCATGGGAGGGAGGTAAGGAAGCTTTGAAAGCAACGTTCTCCATCGATTTACATTAGCTACCATGGTCTCCTCCTCATACTGTCTGAGGCTAGCTAGGTCGCTTAACGATGTCTTCTTCTTTGTGTTGAAGGTGAAACATTCGAGGAATGCATCCACTAGCTGTTCCAGGATGCTGATGCTATGCTTCAGCAACTGGGTAAACCAATCTGAGGTAGGGCCTACAAATGTGGTTATAAATGTTCTTAGAAGCAAAACATCATTGTCCTAAATGCCAAAGCATTGACTCAGGAATCTTTTCACATGCTCCTGGGCATCTTCATCCCTTCTAAAAATTGCCAATTGAGGCATTTTGAAGTGTTTCAGGTATGGGCATGCCGGCACTGAAGGATGCACAGGGTGACTGCGGAGTTGGCATAAAGTGGGCTTTTGGGGCCCAAAAGTCTTTGTCTCCATAGACTCTAAGCACTCTAGCAGCACTTTGTATGCATCAGAGGATTTTATCTCTTCCTCCTTAGTTTGTTCCCATTGTGAATTACGAGGAACTTGAGGCCTATGGAGGGGCAATCGGGTAGCGCCCCCCTGCCTTGGTAAGGCGTTCTAGCCTGCTCTTCTTCTTGGTCGAATTCCTCATAGGCTTATTAAGTGTTTCTTGGGTGTGACCTATAAACATGGGTGGGTTCCTGAGGAGGGTTCCCATAATTGGCTCTAAGGGTGGCCTACCGTTCAGGTCTAGGAGGTCTTGGAGGCAACGCTTGATAAGGTCATGGAGACCTATCTTGCACCAAGGGGTTGTGCCTCTCATAAAGCTCTGTCTCCTTTGTGTGAGGGGTTGGAATCCTCTCATGCACAGTGTTGTGGAGCAACTCATCTATCTAATGTTGAATGCACTCTTTGCTAAGATGATACAAGTGCTTTAATTGTTGTTGATCTTGCTCAAGCTGCATGATTTGTGCTTGGTAGGTGGCATGTTTGGCAAATGCCAAGTTAATTTGTTCTAGAATCTTAGGTCTAGGGTTTCTATATGCTTCCCCTACATGTCTATCTCAGCCATGGTGATCCAAGATTTTTATAGGTCACTTTCCTCTGTTGAGGTTAGCGGCATTTACCCGAGGCTCTGGCCTCAGTAGGTGATCCTGATAAATAGCAGGTGTGGAGGTGCATTGCTCCCATGCTATGTATTGCTCTTGATGAATATAGTTGTCTTCCTCATGCTACCTTTCATATATGTGAAAGGGGTGGGCAGAGTTGGCTCGCCTTGTCTGACGAGCCTTGTGTGGTACGAAAGGAGAATCACTTTGTTTTTGACACCTACAATAGAAGACTTATCCTCATGCAATGGAAATCACCCTAGATACACTTGGTCAGCTTTCATTAGGATTTAAGTCTAGCAACGGTCATGATCAGGGTTATGTCTGCAAAATTCAATCCAAGGTGGTGATGAAATCCATCGTTGGTCTTGCTCAAGTGTTGGGGTTTTACGACCAAATCCTTGATGTTTATATTATTCTATGATGTGTGTGGTTCTTTTTACTTGCAAAAATAAATAAAACATGCAGTAAACTCTTCCATGCAAGCAAAGAAACAAGAAAATCATAGAAATAGAGACAAAAAATTACAGAGGATGTTCAGAAAACCTACCTCTTCTTTGCCCACACCAGATGCCCCTAAGTTTCTACTAAAAAATTGCATAGAGAGCTAATCATCCAGGGGTGGGATGAATAGCAGATTTGTATTCATCATAGGGTGGGACGAATGCCTTATTCATTCTAGGGTGGCACAAATTCTGATCTGTATTCATCACAGGGTGGCACGAGCAGCAGTCCAGCACTTGAAGGATTAACACCTGCAAGCAAACACACAAAAATTTGATCAAAAATTTGATCCTAAAATTAGGGGATAGAGTCCCACCATGATTTCCACTGAAAGAACTCAGATACGAAAGCAATGGCATACCGGATGCGATGCAAACAAAAGTATATGTAACACTAAGTCCTACGAATGAACAAAGAACCAAAGTGCATGAAAAGGGAAAACAAATGGAATGAGACGAGATGTAAAGAAAAAGTAAAGTGTAGCCTCTTTTATTAATTTTTCTTGAGATTCAGTTACAATATGTCTCCCCCCTTTTCAGGGGCTAGGAGCATTTGATACAATTGTTACACCAACAAATGATACGCTTCCCTTCGGGATCTTTTGCGTACCCACATTTGAAATGTGCGGGCCAAACATCATCATTGTTTGTGTGAGTACATCTGTAGTTCCTTTTTGCCCCTCTTATGTCAATATCCTACGTTCAAAGAGACAAAAAATGATTAATAGCACATGCGTATGGAGGGAAACATGTAATCCCCAAGGCATCTGGTTAATGCATACATGAAATAATTAAAATAGTGATCAAAACATATCAGAATAAGATGAAACTTGAACAGAAGAATTTAAACATCATCATTAATGCACTACAAAAGGAACAGTCAAAAAATCTATTGTATATTTCTAATCGCTCCGGGGTGGGACGATTAGGACTGTCATAAAATGTCTGAAAGTGACCTCCCAAATGTCCCATATAGAGGCTTCAAAAACACCTAAAAAATTAGGGTTAGGTAAAATGGGACATTGTGAGACGACCCAGAAGGTCGGATTTTGCATATTCTACCCCAATCACCCTGTATCTGAAGGTGCTCCTTGTACGTTAGTAAGAGTGTAAAATAATGAAAACATAGTAAAAAAAGTTAGAATGCATTGAAATTTGAACTGCAGTATATATGAAACACATAAAACATGATGCAAAATAAATAGTGAAGAAATCTACTATAGATTTCTAATCACTTCGAGGTGGGGTGATTAGGACTGCAACAGTGCAGGGGGCACCCGGGGGCAGGACGCCCATTGTTTGAGGCTTGGTTTTGACACAAATCCACTTGGGATGGGTCCAAAACCTTCTATGGGGTTGTGTCAAAATATTGGGTGTGGTATTATGGCCAATTTTTTAGGTTTTGGGTTCATATTGTGCTCCTAATGTTCACTCGATAACCTCTCTTCCAAAAGAGAGATCAAGGATTTAGGCAACACAATGAGGGTGAGGGTATAATTCGGCAGCACTCCATTGATCCAAATGCTCCTTTTCTATCCTCTTTTTGGGGTGAGAAGACTCACCATTTTATAGACCTAAAGGTCTGCTTTGAATGTGCATGCAGGGGCGCCACTTGGCCATCATGCCTTATCAGGGGAGAGAAGATTCCTCCCTAATTAAGGGCTCCATGACTGCCTCTTTGAGCTCAAAAATGCTCACTCACACTCCCATGCATTGAATGTGGAGTTGAGTGGCAGATCTGGGCTACCATTTGTCAAGGTTTGACCTTTTTCCCGTCAAACCTGCTATTCGCCCCACCTTGGAGCGATTGCTATTAATCGTCCTGAGGTGGGGTGAATAGCATTTTATTCACCCCAAGGTTGAACGAGTAAGGATCAAGGTGCTTGAAAGGTTCCAAATTGACCTCTGGCCTTCCAAAACTACTTTAGGAGTGGTTAGGACCACTGTTTAACCTCTAGGGGCTGCCCTAGGGGCTATGTATGCCAATTCGGTCAGTGCTTTTCATCACATAATCGAATTGGTGTTGTTTTTGTGTCTACACATTTGATGATGGCTATGGTGATTCTTGCTCCATGCAAGATACTATTTCCTAGGTGAGCTTATACATTATCAATCTCTTGATAATGATGATGGCCACACTCACTCCATGCAAGGTTCCATGTCTAAGTAAAGCTACCCTTTCTAAGATCAATTTTAAAGAAACCTTTAGCTTAGCCATGGAAACTTCTAGTACAACACACTTGGATCTCATCCGTGGAAGCATCTAGTCCATTGTAATCTAGAGATTTGATACCAAATGTAACAACCCAACTAAATCCAACCTACTCAAGAGAGAGAATTATTATTTTTTGTTATTATTCATTAGGGATCCACATGTCCCCACCTTACGTAAGTTTGTCTACATAGGTGCACTAAGCATAACATAAATAAGCCATCTATCTCATCTCCATGATGAGCTAGCTTATCCCTCTTAGTCCATCCAAGAGGTACAATTATCTCTACACCATATGTAATTCCATCTGCATATGTGTAATAAGTATATTCCAGATGGGCCATCCACTTTTCTCTCTCTACAATTTATTCTACTCAGATAACCCATGAACATAACCATTATGATATTCAAGAATTATACATACATATAACCCATTCACATGTGTTTCATTATAAATTCATAACCATGATCATCCTTCATAAAATTGAAGCAACAAGTCCATAACAAACTATCTCTAAGAGCATTAAAAAACAAGTTCACAAAAGAACAATAAGCATCACACACATATGACATATTATTTATTGGGAACCTCATGGGAAATAAGCCCAACCCTTGAAAGGTTCTCTTTCATTTTATTAAATCAATTACCTCCACTACAATCATGTGAAAAGAATCCCATAAGGCATAATTCCTTTTGAAACATCCATCAATGTAAGGACATAGGAACCCCACAGTTCCTATGTTTTCAAAAACATGAATAGTTCCTTTAGTTTATATTAAAATATCAAAGAGGGAACCCCATACTTCCCTCCAATGAGTTCCATATTCATTCCTCAATTTCCATACATCACATCAAGATAAATACATAGGAATTCCCATGATTTCCATGTCCCAAAATACATGAATATATCCTTTAATTCATGTTACAAATTTATGAGAAAATTTCATTTTCCCTCGGATGAACTCTATGTTCATCCTCCAAAGATATCACCTCCCCTTGGTCCAACCACAAAGGAACATCTCCATCTAGGAGTCCAAAATAGCTGCACATCAACTAGAAAATTGCACACGTCAACTCATTAGAGAGGACCCCATAATACTCTCAAATGAGTTACTCCAATGAAAGCTTACCAAGTAGGAGAAGGACACTCCCATAATTGCTCAAAGTACCACATAATCATTACACATCATAGCATAAATTATGCTATTGAATAATACTTAACCTAAAATAAATATATAGTTTGTTATAACATTTATATCCCATTTGAGTCCAAAAGATACATTATCTACTAATGTATATTACTACTATCATGCAATACCCTATCCATAAATATATTCCAACGCATGAATCAAATGAAATGTACTTTCTAATTAGTGAAATATATTATCCACTAACATTTTTTAATTTATCAAATTATATAAAATACATCATCACTAAGGCATATCTCTATCACCATGAAATATGCCATCTACTAACATAAATCAATTCATCAATCCATGAAACACATTATCCTCTAATGTATATCTCTAACTTCTGAAGCATATTGTCTACTAACATTTTTCAATTCATCAAATTGAATGAAATACATTATCCACTAATGTATTTTCTAATTCAAAAATGTAAACATAACCATTCCTTTAACTAAGTTTTAACACCATTAATTATCATCCTATGAAATCCCAAAGCTAGAAACCAGGCTCTAGTAAATTATTCCACAAAATATGGATTCCAAAATTCTCTCAATTTCTCCATGAAATCGATCCCCAAAGCTTCTCGATTTCTCCAAAAAATTGCTCCCGAAAGCCTTCCCAACTTCTCTGTGAAATTGGTCCAATGATTAACCAATTTCTCAACAAAATTGGTTCCCCAAACCATCCAATTTCTCCATAAAATTGGCGTACCATCCCCAAAATTTTTTCTATAATTAGCATTCATTTTTCCGACGAAAGGTGACTAGCCAAAAATTCTATTTCCCCTTTAAAATTGATTTAATAGTCCCTTTTAAAAAGGATAATAGCTAGGTCAGGTGTAGACCAATTGGTTCATCCAAACCCCATAAGGGGGGGTCCAAGGTTCTCTCGCCCCGACGCTTTTTTTTTTTTTTTTTTTGTTTGTTTTTTTTTTTTTTTTGTTTGTTTTTTGTTTTTGGTTTTGTGTGTGTTTGGGGGTTTGTTGGCTTCTTTTGGTGTTTTTTTTTTTTTTTTTTTTAAAAAAAAAAAAAGGGATAATAGCTCCTGTAATCATTCTAAAGGGCCTCCTTTAAAATGTCAAAACACAACCTTTCCTTTTTACAAAGCTTTCCCTCTTTAAACATAGCTTGAAAACATATAATAAAACACTTCCCCATGGACCTTGATCTCATAAAATTAAAAGCATAATTAAAATATGGTCCCATGACCTTATAATCATATAATTGAAGGCACATATATAAAATAAGGTCCCTATTCCTTCAAAGAAGATAAATACAAGATCAAAGACTTATTAGCCATGCTTAAGCATTAAAACAAGGGTAGTTAAAATATTCACAAGCCTCCCTTATTTTCTTTCAAAGGGCCTAAATAAACTGATTGAAGGCCAAGATACCATTCCATCACCCAAAAGGGTCTATGTAAATTAATTTGAGGCTAGCTAATATTTCCTCACAAAAGGTCTATTCAAAATAGCTCCTAACCATACTAATATATATTTTTAAAACAAAATATTAATTAAAAGGTCAAGTGTCAAACCTTTAATTAGTTAGAGGGTTTAAATTTCCCTAATCATCCACAAGGGTCTAGTTTCCTTTAAAAGAATTAAAATCCTTTATGAGCACTTGGGCATACTCTTTTTCTTTTTTAAATTAACAAGGGGTCCATATTTTAATATAGTCGACCAAAATTCCTTTCATGGGCCCTCAACCATACTATGTAGAGGTCCACTAGTCCTTGGCCCATTTGAACTAGATACGTGGCCAAAAGATGGTTATAATTTTTCCAAACGATGGCCAAGTAACTAGGCACAACCACCATGGAACAACACAGGTGGTGATAATACACGACAACATTGCTACATGGAAACACATGAGGGGGTTTGAGAATCCTCAAGGGTCACAAATTATTACAAGGACAAGTCAACAACAAGGGGACCCACAGGGTTCAACACCAATATCTGATACATCGTGGTTAAGCGATGGCCAAGCACTCAAGTTGGGCACTTGGCTATCCCCTTGTACGTATTGAAGGCTTCTTAAAAATCTTGCATGGCTCCATTGTTATCCATGTGGGATAACAAGAGGGAAGCCTAAAATATCCTACCCTTAGTCGTGCATCCTCGAGGGCAGCACCATCGCATGATGGCAGCGTGGTGGTGGCATCTTAGAGGAGGGTTGAAATAATTAAAATTTTAACTATTAAAAAGCTTAGGCCTAAACATATGTATTATTAGCGGTTGCACCATGCTCGCAATGATGATAAAAATGGGTGACAAAGTGGAAAAATATAGTTATGGAAGGACTAATTTTTTTAAATTCCTAATGTTACAGTGCATAGGAAAAACACCCGTAGCAGTGGCGAACCCACTTTTAGCAATGATGAATGGAAAGGAGGGATGAAAAACAAGCATTGCTTCTAGCTTGAATACAGAATTTTAATTGAGCAGATAACTAGATATGATGGCATCCAAGAATATATACAGGTAGCCACACAGGTAAAAATTTATGCTCAAATGTGATGGTAGCAAGTGGACCAGGGTCTGCCTATGATCAATGAAGAGAGAAGCTATGCCACTCAATTCACATGTACCTTTCATGCTTCGAGGACAACGAGATGACTAAACTAAAAATATCCCTACTGACCATACTATCCATAAAATCTTAGAAGGGCCAACATGCATGAAAAAATATTTGAATGATTTATTCAAGGTTTATATAGATGCCTACAAAGCAAAAGAAAAATAAGGAGGCATAAAAAATGTGCAAGAGGAAAGTGTTTAAAATGTGGAAATAGATGCAAAAATTGCACACCCATGCATTACCCTCTTTTATGCTCAACATGCATGAAAAGTAGCACAAAATACCTTTGATTAAGTGCTATGGTCTACTAGTGAAAAAATATGCTACAATATCATACATGTAGCACACGCATCTTAAGCGGAAAGAAGTGTTAAGCTAGCATAAGCATGTTTAACTATCTAACATGATGGCTATGCATAAGATGGAGTAAAACTATGTTGGTAACAAAACACACAACACAAACAACAACTTATTAAGCCTTTCAAAAAAGCATATCCCACAACAAGAGTAAAATCTACAGTGAATAATTTCTATGTTTTACTTATCGTAAGCACTCTGGCAATGAAGTTTTGTTGAGGCCATGTACCCCGGCCTTCAGCTCCCATGCTAGCATTGTATGGCCTCTAAGGGATTCATCATGTGGGTAGTTTTGTAAACAATAACCTCACATGCATGCACGATAAGATAAATGTTAGGCTCAATCTTCATCCCCCACCTGTGAGGAATGTTCAAGGAGGAAACACACATGCCCTTGCCTAAGTAGTGGTGACCTTGGTACCACATAAAGGTAGAGTGCTTCTCCCACTCCCTCCAACTGGGTACCTTTTTCTCCTTCCCCCTTTCCAATGAGCCTTGTCCCTTCTTTTCCAATCCATCTTCCTATTTTCTTCCCACGTGCACATTTCACCAAAAATGACAGGGAAAAATTTCATTGGTAGTATTTTGGCTCATTCCCCACTACCCTGAGCCCAATAACTCCATGATAAAAAATAGTCATATTTCCAAAAAATATTTTAAAAACTTGTTTAAATTTGGAAATTCAAAGGGGCTCTCTCATAAATAAAATTATATTAAATATTTGTGAGTCTGTCACATCAAATATACCCCTCATTAATAATAATTTTTTTTTTTGAATTTAGTTAAAAACCCTTTGTGGGGCCGCCTTGGTCTGAGAAACCATGACTAGGGGGTTGTACATTGTCAAAATCACCCAAGAGTCACGCCTAGCCCTAATCGCACCAATATTATCAACTAGATTTTGTGTACCCAATGTATGTTTGGTAGGGTGGATATTTGAACTAGGGACCTCCCTTGGAGGATTGCCCTAACCTCTCCAACTCACCTACAACACGTGGATAAAAATCAAATAATTATTAATAAATGATTTTTTTCTTAATTAAACTAAATTAATATTAAAGTAGATATTAAATTTCCAATTAAAATACAATGCAATGGCAAATCATTAAATCTAACCATTATGCATTCAAGACATTATTAAACCATTTAAAGTCTCATCAAGGTGGATATCAAACTATAACCTACCATTTAAATGGTTAGTCAAATTTTAATTAAGAACCATTACAAAAATACCTTTATTCAGTTTCTTTAATGATCAATTTAAAAGAATCATCTATGCTATTATCAAACCGATAGTTTGAAAATGTTCACTTACAAACATGAATAGCCTTACAAAACCATACAAACATATCAGTGTCATAGACATAAATCACCATAAAATACTACATCATAACCATGCATAGTTGTAGCATCATTAAAGTTAGAAAATTAAAACAATAAATCTAATCCTATTGTTTCCTCATCAAGGATTCAATGGGGCTGGTCATAACACATAAAACCTCTCCATATTAGACTTGGAGTGAGTCATTAAACCATTCCTAGTGAACCCTTTGACCCCCAATCCTCTAAGTGTAGAGAATATATCACATCCCTATGATTACCTCATCTCCCAATGAATCCAACCATATGTAACAGGGTATTTTTTCCCCTCTACATCTTTGGCAAACCCGATGTGAAGGTGCATATTAGTGGTCAAATTAGGAAGCCTCTTCCTTTTGTATTTTTTTTGAAAACTTTAAGCAAGACCACTAAATTTGTTTTCTTAGAATTAGAAAATAGTAAGAACATATTAAGAAATATTCTTGTGTGCATTGTTAGCTTTCTCCTCTATCCTTTGTATTTATCCTGATGGCTTCCAACCTTAGAAGCAAGTTGTAGAATCTTATCAGATTCCTCAAGAAGATGATCAGATTGTTAGGGAGAATTCCAGTCTATATGTAAAAGAGGAAGAACATATAGAAACTGGTATTGACCTTAATCCTCTTGAGGGGTCTAATGGAGGCCTTACCTTTCAATAGTATGATCACATCTAGAATTTCATAAAACTCCATATGGATGCTTTGGTTAAGCATATGGATGAATAAGCCTAACTCGAAGGGGTTGGGACTTCTCATCCTCCAACAATTTATCCTTAGAATATTTGCACCAATCCATTGTTTTAATTTTTGCATCATATTAATCCTTTTCATAAACCTACACATGTTTCTACTATGACCACTAATGTTGGAAGAATTCCACAAGTTCCTCTAACTAGTAGTGCATCTCAAGATTATGCTCAATTTCCTCCTCATTCTACTCATCTCAATATTCATGATTCTATTCAACCAAATGTCATTTATCCCCATATCAATATACCACATATCATAATCCATAACATAATAGTGTTAATTCCTCCAACATTGACAAAGTTCCCTTTCAAAAGCCTACTTATAACAATCCCCTAAAGAACTTGGGGGCATTGCACCACAATAATCCTGATATTCAAAGCTTGACAAATATGGTAAAAAAATTGGTATCAAGAGTAGATATGATTCAACCTCCAAGTTTCACGTACAGTTATAATA
>JAQPPZ010003859.1:0-82500 GCA_028583015.1 Wollemia nobilis | reverse complement strand
TCCTCCTTGCACCCTAATTGATTTGAGTAGCTGATAAGGTAAGATTTAATCTATTCATTAGTTCATAGCTTAGTTAGCAGATAAGTGTCAACCATTTCTTAAGATTATTAAGAAAGATGTCATATTCCAATGGCATTTTGAGTGTTAGCAAGCTTTTGATGAACTCAAAAGGTATCTCACTTTACTACCTATTTTAGTTCCTCCTGAATTGGATAAGCATCTCATGCTTCACATAGCATCCATATATAATGCTTTGGGAGTCTTCTTGGCTCAATATGATGATTAAAAAAAATAGCAAGCTATCTACTATATTGGTATAATGTTTGTTAGAAATGAAACCTGCTACATCCCCTTAGAAAAGCTTTGTCTTGTCATAGTGTTTGCTTCTCTAAAGTTAATACATGAAATGCTCAGCCATAAGATATTGGTTGTTAAGAATTTTGATCCTTTATGTTACTAAATGTCAAAGCCCCACCTTTCAGGTCGAGTTTCTAAGTGGGTTTTAGCCCTTAGCGAGTTTGACCTAACCTTCATAGGTTAGAAGGCTATAAAATATCAGCTGATTACTGATCAATTAGCCTTTGCTCCCCTAGAATTTTCCCATCCCTTAGTCATCAAGTTTCTTGATGAGTGCTTTAGTGTAGAAGCTAAAGAACCAAAGTCTTAGACTTTGTTTTTTTATGGAGCCCGATGCTTAAATGGTACTAGTGCTAGAATTGTTCTAGTTACCCAACAAAAACAACTCATACCTCTTTCCTTCAAGATTTTTTTCTCTTGCATGAATAATAATACTGAGTACAAAGCCATGATCCTTGGTCTTATAGTAGTCCTAACCTTGTATTTTAGAGTTCTTTCAATGTTTGGTGACTCTCAACTTGTGGTCAATCAGATCAACAATATTTATTAGACTTAGGATGATAATATAAAACCTTACAAAGAGATTATCATCAATCTTTTGTTCATATTTTATCAAGTAACCATAGATTCTATCCCTAGATCCTTCAACCATCATATTGATACCATGGTCATTATTGCATCCTTATTTCCCTTGGAGTTGGACAATTATCAAGTGTCGATTATCATGAGCCCATGTCATTTAGTTCTAGTCTTGATCTATTAGATATTTTGACCATTGGAGCTTCCCCATCTAAGGCATGGTACAACAACATCTTTAATTTTCTTATGGATGGTTCGATCCCCGATGGTTTAAATCATAATCAACATAAAATTTTTGCACAAAAGAGCATTTTGATTCATTATTATTGGCAATACCTTATAGAAGAATTCTTTTTAAGGTAACCTCTTGCAATTTATTAACTTTGATGAAGTCCAGCTAGCTCCTAGTGAAGCTCATGAAGGATCATGTGGAGGTCATTTCAGCCACAATGGCATTGCCAAGAAGCTCCTTTGGATGGGGTACTATTGGCATTCCATGGAGAAATATGCATGTGACCATGTTTGATGCTATGACAAGTGTCAACAAAATGACAAAATTATTCATTATCCTTCTCAAAACATTCAGGTTATTTATTCTCCTTGGTCATTTTCCATATGGGGATTGGACATTATAGGGAATATGAAACCAACATCATCTAATGGTAACATTTTTATCATAACAATGATAGAGTACTTTACTAAATGGGTCAAATATATACCCCTAGACATGGTGATTAGAGCTCAAATATCTAATTTCATCTTCAACCAGATTATCTATAGGTTTGGAATTGCTTCAGTGATTATTTTTACAATGGCACTCCTTTCAAGAACAAGTATGTCCATAAACTTTGTTCTAAGTACAACATTCAACATAGGTTGTCAACCCATATTACCCTCAAGGTAATAGTCAAGTTGAAGCATCCAACAAGTCTTTGATAAAGATCCTCAAGAAGTTGGTAAGTAAGTCTGATCATGACTAGTATATCTAGATTTATCCTTTCTAATGGGCCTATTGCACCAATGTGTGATTTCCTATAGGTGCCTCTCTATATGTCTTGGTCTATGGTATTGAGGTTATTTTTATGTTTGAGTTAGAGATTCCTTCGATGCACATATTTTTTTAGGATACCTTGGTCAATGATGAGTATCATTTATACTGATTGAATCAATTGGATTTACTTGATGAAAAGTGCATTCATGACTTAGAGCATATTTGAGCCTATTAGAATAGGCTTAAGCAATCTTATTCCAAAAGAGTTTATAGTTTTTCTTTTGAGGTTGGGGACCTTGTCCTCAAGAAAAACTAAAAGAAAACCAATGCTAGATCAGATATTAAAGGCATATTTTAGCCCAACTATTTAGGCCCTTTTGTCATAATGGTCAAGTTTAGCTTAAGAGCCTATCGTTTAGATTCTTTATATAGTAAAGAGTTTAAAGAGCCAATGAACATAATGTATCTCAAAAGATACTATGCATAGCTCTATAGTTTAATATTTCATTCAACTTAGTTTTCATATTGCATTTGGTTTGCTTGATCATATTGCATGATTGCCTATATATATTGCATGGTTTACCTAAAATTTTGTTCCATTTCATTTTTCTTGTCATATAGTTGCATTGTTGTTTGACCATATTTGCATGACTACTTGATCATATAAAATTTTTGGAATTCATGAGAATGGCAAGTGATGAAACCTAGTTAGGTTTTAGCTCACATGCATTACAGTAATACTAGGGATTTTATGCCTAGTGAATCCCCAACATAGGGCCCATATCTATGTATTTCCATCATTGTATTTTCTCATGTCTTCTTCTCATCTATTCTCTTATATTCCATGACCTTGAAATTTTTCATCGTCTTAATTTCCCCAAGTCAAGGGATATAGTTATTTATATCTTATATGTCCTTTATTTGAAATTTTCAATCATTTATTCTTCTCCCCAAGACAAAGGACGTACATTTTTTCTTCTCTCTACTTCTACTTTTTCTTTTAATCACACATTTTCCCTTCTTTATATTTCGTCTCTTAAGGGGTCATTGTGGGATAGGGTTTATATCTTATGAATATCATTTATGATACTCATATGACCACTGAATATCTTACACACACCTCTTAGCTAATGACATTTCACTAAGGATTCACACACACACACTATATTTTTCTTCTTTCTTCTCTATTTCTTTTGTCTTATCACACATGCTTGCATTGTTTTGCTATGTTTCATTTTACTCATTCATATTTGGCACACACCACACCCCTATTGGGTAGTACTCATTCTAGAAAATAAATTACATATTTAACCCTATACAAGATAGCTTCATGGTTACAAGTGAGGGGTATTCTTTGTTCAACCATTTGTGAGCATACATCCTAGTGGGTATATTTACATCTCTAGCCATTAACAAGCACTATACCCATAGCAGGTTTCACTCTATGTTTGACCATTTTTTTGCAAGTGCAACATCATTTTATGAAAGCTTCATGTCCATGAGCAAGGGGTAGCCTCCATTTGGTCATTTACGAGCATACATCCTTCTAGGTTTTTGGTTTCTTTTCTTTTTATTTGGTATATGATTTTTTTATCACACTGAACTTCCATAGTCTATGTTGATTCAAACATATTATTCCAAGCACCATTTTATTTCTTGGAATTTCTTCATCTTCTCATTCTTATTTTCTTTCTTTTTCTCTCCTCTTTTCAAAATTGTGCTCTATTTTTGAAATGCATGAATTCATAGTTCATATTTACGAGGTGCAATTTTGGCTAGAGGTGTGTTTTTCTCTCCTTTTCCTTATCTTCATTCTTCCATCATATTTCTCTTCCTTTCCTACATCTATTCATACTTTTGATTAATTAGTTAGTCTTATTGCACCCATGCATTCCATTAGTTTAGTCCATTCATACATTCAATAGTTATGTTATATTTTGTCCATTCATTCATGCATAGTCAAACATAAAAGTACATTAAAATTGACACACACATTTAAATAATACAGCATGATATTACTAAAAAAATAAATGGTACACATGTCAATGTGGTTAATGTACCATAATCTAAGCCTATAACACTTGACCCTCCCTAAGGATGCATGCCACAATCAAAAATTGGTATGTCACCCCATCCTAACCCAAGATCCATGAGCCTGTCTCATCTGCTTTACCTACCAAAGGTAGTCTTGGTGGGGGCATGTTCACATACCACATGGAGTTCCATGATCTATACCATGATTTACTTATGTTTGAATGGAGGTTGATGGAGGTGCCCTCTAATCCATTGGCATTACCTAAAAGTGTAGGTTCTAGTAGAAGGTCTCCCTTTGTACTGACACCTCCCACATCTCCTTTGCCTTTTATAGCTACTCCTATAGAAGGAGGATCCCTTGATTGGCTAGCTATTTATCATGATAGGCATCCCCTCTGCCTAAGCCTATTATCATTCCTAGTTCGATCGGATCACCTCTCCCCTAAGGTAGTCTATCTTAACCCACTTTGCATCCCACTCTATGAGTATCATGATCAAGGCACTCTATAGCCCCTCTATCCTCTTCAACCTATAATCTTAGAGTAGATCGATCTCCCTCTACATGGTTGTTGTTCAATCCTAAAAAATATTCATCTACCTCATTGGGTTATCTTGATCCATGGTCCTAATTGGCCTGACTACCACTAATATCAATACCTCTTAGGTCACTTTACTTGACCTAGATTCAGTTGTTGTAGGGGCACCTCATCTTACTTACCCTTATCTAATCTAAGTGATAGTGGAAGTTATTTCTACCATATCTACCTAAACCTACACCCATGTCTATTATGGTGTCTCCTAGACATACCATCATTACTCTATGGTGTGTCAAGTCACCTCTCAAAATGCCAACTATACCCATCGACTCATAACCTTATAACTCTACACTAGCACTAGTGGAGAGATCCTCGAGGACATAATGCCCCTATACCATCTCTAATACCTGAGATCCACCTTGATTTCATCCATCCTTGGATCCATATAGAGTGGGTCATCTGGGTCATCCTCTACCCATATCCCCACATTAGAGTCCCCTCTAACTCCCTATGGGTCCCTTCAAACTTGCCTATACCAATAATATCCCAAGTTTGGTATCTCTTAGAAGATACTAAAATTTTTCTAGACTTTATAAAGTCTAAATAGCTCCAACCCCCCCTTATATATAAAGGCCCACCTAATCCTCATACCTAGTGGGCCTAGCCCCTTGATAATCTAACTCATTTACTGGGATCTAACTCTTAGACCTAGTGGTCCTAGCCCCTTGATAATATTTTTAGTGTAGCTTGACATCCTCATGCCTTATAAAATGCTCTCTTCCTAATGGAGATGCACCACACATCCTCTAGTATGATTGTCATCTCTCCTATCAATAGCTAAAATATCGACAACTCTAGATACCATCTCTCTAGTAGCATAATTAGTAACACTTTGTTTGCATCAATTCGAGGCATCTCTACCAGATGTAGTAGCCCTATTACCCCTAGGGTGTTCCTCTTTAATCACTCTTGACTCTCTAGTACATCCTTCTACAACCAAAAATATAACAAAATTCTAATTAGTTTAGCATACAAACATATATATAACCAACTGCAAAATAAAACAATTAATTTCAAAACTCCTAAGCTTGCTTATTTTCATGTCTCTTTTTCTCTTCTTATTTTTCCTGTCTTGTTTCCTCTTCTATTTTCTTTTCTCTCCTCTTGGTCAAAATCACATATCATTTCCTCGAGTGTGATTTCATTCTTTCTTTTCTTTCGAACTCATACCCTTTGCTTGAGAGGAATGAATTCATGAAATCATTGCCCATAATTTTAGGGCATAATTTTTAACACCATGAAAAACCATCCAAAATTGTGGTTGGCCCTCAAAATCGTGTTGGGGTCGCGCATAGTGATTTCCTCTAAAAAGACAAAAAATTGCTAAAAAAGATAAAATCCCTAATCTAGCCTAGTCTAGAGGAAGGATTTTAGTCCTTACCCATGTTTACTTCATTGTTGTGTTAGCCTCACCCCTCACAATGGCTGAAAAGTGTATGAGAAGCACCATTTATCTTTTTTCTCCAAAGCTCTACTTCTCTTCTTTGCATGATGAAAATGAATTAGGGTTTTCACCTCTTTTACCTTTTCAATTCTCTTTTTTGCTTTTATCTCTCCTCTTTGGCACCTTTTTCATTTTTTTCACTCTACTTTCTTCTGCATCAATCATTTTGAGTTTCCTCTAGAATGTGGTATTCCTTCTAAAATTCAAGGGGGCACGCCAGTCCGAGAGGTATTAATGTCCCTAATACCTTTTTTTGCATGTAAAAATATTAGTTTCTATAATGACACAATTTTTAAACCACCCATTTATTTTAAACCATCCATTTTGTTTTTTGGTCATCATTATTTGCCCATATGTGTCTATATCTTTCTTTGACACAATTATTAGGCCATAAATGCATCAAAGCAAAGGAAAAAATGTAGACATGGAAAATTAACCCACCCAAGTGAATCAATATTCCTAGAACCCTTTGTAATACCCTCAAACTTATCCAAGAACAATTTTAAACCTCTCTTCCCATCCTCATTCCTTTTTTCCCTACTTTTATCAAAATCATGGTTAGCCCTTATGGGGTGCAATTTTGGCAAGTTAGGGTTTTCTCTTAGAAAACCCTTTTTTTGGGCCAACCTTTAGGATGTCAGGCCTCCCCTAGGTTTCCTTTTAATTTTTACACTCTTTTTCCCTTTCAAACTCTTCTAAATATAGGGTTTGTATCCTCTTTTTCCTTGAAGCAATCCTTGAAGTTCTAATTTCTTAAGTGCTAAGTGGTTTTTTGATGAAATATCCTAACAAGATCAAGTGTTCTTCTACTCTATTACTGATTTTTTTGTTCTTGGTGGATAAGTATTGGATCCTTGAGGAGGATTCTATCATTTAATGGATTTCTTCATCCTTTTGTATATTTTTTCCCTACCATCAGGTTCCTTATTACATTTTATCATTCTTATATTATTACTTATGTATTTTTGTATCTCATATTGTATTAATTAGTCACCCTTGCACTTCTATTGCAAAATCATACCCTATCCATATAGGGCATGATTTTGACAAATACAAAATTTTGGTCTCCCCTTACAGGGTGTTATTTTGGATGCATGAAGTTTGGGGGTAAATTTTCACTACCAAACCCTCAATTTGTTCTTGTATGTTTCATTTAGGTCATAAAAATGTTGTTAACATTCTATTTTTACATTATTTCGTTGCATTGCATATTTTATTTCTCATTTCCAAAAATGTAAACAATAATTTTTGTTTGTATATGGTTAGCTAAAAGGACCAAGGGGACTTGATTGTTGTACCTCAAAAACCAATCACTCATTAGCCTAAGTAGACCCTCAAACATTGATCAAATTTTCTATGGTTTTATAAAGCTATTTTGTAGGATTCAAAGTTGTTTGGATACTCTGGATGTAAGTTTAATCTAGGATCAACCACTAGATCAAATAAGTTCCCTAAATAATTTTTTAGGTTATTTTTTGTTTGTTTTTTTTCTATTTTTTATTCAAAATCTAGATCATAAATAAAGGGAAAAATTTTGGTTTTATTTCTAGGCATTTGAAAGAATAAAAGCATATAGTTTGCATTCTAGGGTTAGTTTTGTTTGTGTATTCTCTTAAACCCTTACTTAAAAATAAAGGATTTATTTTGTTGTGAGATAGGGTTTAGTGATCATTGAAAATTAAGAATCATTCTAGGGTTAGCCTCGGTTGCTTGTATTTCTATTTATCTTGCATTGTTCTTTCAATTTCCATATCTTATATTTTAGAAATACCAAACATAGGTTTTTGCTCAACATACACATCAAACCTCTCCATATCAGACTTGGAGTAATTCCTTAAATAGTTCTTGGTGAACCCTTCGATCCCCAAGACTTTGAGTGTAGATAATATAACACACCCTTCCAGTCACCTTGGATCCTAGTGGATCCAATCGAGAATTGTACATGGTAAGGTAGTTTTCCCATTCTAAAATATCATTATACTTTTAAGAGTTGAGGTTTGATGTTATCCAAGGGATTGATATCTCTCTAATAACTTAGATAGACCTATCTACATTTATATCTATTTTTTTATCCAATTTTGTATGTTTTCTATCAAATTAAGAGTCATAAGAAAAAGCACCATCAATCATCAAAATTTTAGGGTGCTTTATCTTTATATAATGCTACTATTACATGAATTGAATCATGCCATAAGAATCCTTTTAGTATCTCTTATTTATTTAAACTTAACTCGTTGATGTCTATTGTATGTTTGGTTACCTATATACTTCTATTTTCTATTCTTTAGTTCACTAAAGAAAAGTAAAGAAAAAAATTATCTTATCATTGTTAGGGGACCAATCGTATCACTCTATTATCATAAAAATTTGAATTGTATGTAAAATGTTAGGTTTGTTTGATTGCATCTTCTGTTGTATCCTTATTTAGAATTACAATGCATCTTGAACTCATAATTTAAGGTCAAAAACATGTAGTCAATAGGCTTGTTTGTTGTATTATGTATGATTGCATTTGTAGCTAGAATAGTGACATATTAAGGTTAAGTAGTCATAAGAATCTCTTAGGGAACACATAGATGTTTTCAAGATAAATAAATGAAATATTAGACTAGGCTCAGAATGTCCCCTATCCTCAAAGTGATATGGTATGGATTTGATTCCCCATAGGAACAAGGGATCCAACATAACTGATCTTATAAACCAATTGGGATCCCTCCATGATTTCCCTACCTCACATTTTGGTGAACCAAACATGAACACCATAATGGATCAAAAAATTTATCTTTGTCTAAAAAACAAAATTTATAAACAAATTACCCAAGACCATTAATCTTGTTTGCTTAGTTAGATCACAATAATTATAGATAACATAAACATAACAAATTTCTAGTCCTATTGATGATCTATTTTATCCTTTGAGTAATTGTCATATAGAATTATAGGCTATTTTGGGCATATAGCCAGCCCAAGACACCATATACCCACATAATATCTCATGCATATTTATGTATAGTAGGAATATATCATAATGGGATACTGAAATTCAAAAGGAGGAGAATTATTACCCACAAAAAACCATCTTGGTCATGTTTCCTAGGAGTCACTTCCATGTATTTTTGGAGTTCTATGTATTGACCTTATCTCACATGCTAACAAGCATATAAATAGAGGTTAGGTATATCATAACCTTTAGTATACTGGGAGCCCCTAAGGTATATTTATTATACTAGGTATATCGATAAAAGGGGAAATAAAGATATAAAATATATTATCTTTATTATCTTAAACAACACTGTAAGAAATTGAAATAGTAAATAATCATTTCCTATCTCCTAGACCCAAACCCATGGCTTAGAAATGCTACATGACCTATAGAATTTTTACTAGTTGGCAAATAATCTTGATATTCTAATGGAGGCTCAATATGAATACCTTAGACTTGATAACCATACCTTTGACCAAGAAGAGGAAGCCTCATAACCTCAAAGTTATCTAAGCCCCACCCACAAATAATATGGATGACTAGTCTTCTAGTCTATAACCCATATAGTTCACTTCATGTAAAATAACATGAGAGTCATAGATGTCTTCCTGAAAGAGGATAATGATACCCTATGATCCTCTACAAGGTATAATTCACTATTGAATTATCCCTAAAAACCCAAATCAAATTTTTTATAAGCAAACCAACTAGATTTATCTTTTGGATACTATAGTGAAATTGCACTACAATCCATCCAAAAAGGGGTAATCATGATTAGAGTTAGTTTGAAGGCACAAGCAAATTTGAAAGCCCTAGAGCAATTGCTAATTACCAATAATTCCATGCTAGAGAATCATCAAATAATTATTACCAAATGTATAATCTGTGTGTTTCTTTTCTTTTCTCTTGGTAGTGCATAATAAATTCTCCATCCTTCTTCTCGTAATTCATTCATAACTTATCTTTTGTGGTGGTGGCTTTGGGGTGTTTTGGAGGGAGGAAATAACATTTTTATTTTTGGGATTGGTGGTGGATTGAGATCTATGTTAGGTATTGTTAAGTTTTTTTTATTTTTTTTTTTTTTTTTTTTCCCCTCCCCTCCTCTCCCTCTTTTTTCCCCCCCCCCCCAGAGGAGTCAGGGGGGAGGGAGGGGGGGAGAGAAAAAAAAAAAAAAGGGGAGGGGGGGGGAGGGTCGTGGCCTTTATTAATAGGAGTTTTTTTTTTATTTTTTTTTTTTTTTTTGGTGGGGGGGGCCTCTTATTTTTTTTTTTTTTATTTTTTCTTTTTTAGGGGGGAGGCAACGGGGAAAAGGGGGGGGGGGGGAAGGGGGCCTTATGAAAAAATTTTTTGGGGGGGTTTTTGGTATTTTTTTTTTTTCTTTTTTTTTTAAAAAAAAGGAATCCTAATCACTTTATATAAAGGAAAGAAAAGGTGAATCTTATGGAAAGCAAGTACGCAATTTTAAGCTAAAAATGGTAACTAAAGGCTTTGACTCAAAGTGGTGCTAGTATCAAATGGACCTCGCTCCAAAAATTAAAACATGGAAAAAGCTCCAAAGGTGCAAAAAAAATATGAGTAAAAAATTATTGGTATTTCTTGAAAGGCATGAATTACATAAAATGTAGAAGTTCTTATAAGTGTAATAGAGATAAAGGAATATCAAAAGATCATAACTTTTGAAAGTTATATCAAAAGGAACTGAAGAAAAATCATGAGGTCACAACAAGTTAAAAAACCTTTCACATCTAAAGAAACCAAAAGGCCTAACAAAAATCCTACTTCAAATATTTTAAAAAGGTTTGATGAAATAAAAAGAGAAAAATTCCTAACAATAGACTAGCTAAAGGTTTGGGCCATCTTGAAGAAATATCATATTAGTGTGCAAGGTACCAATAATGGTGCATGAGCTCCTAGAAAAGGTAGATAGGATGGATTAATGTGCCACTACTAAGAAAGAGTAAGGATCACATATTGGGTTCATTTTAATTCAACGATCTGAGGAGAAATAGGTGGTCTATTGAACATAAAGGTATGATGCCTACAATAGCAACAATCCCAAAACTAACATGAATAATGGTGGAAGGTGCTTCAATTCAATTTTTAGAATCCCTAGACAATAGTAGCTATTATTTTTAGTTCATCCTACAATATTTGGAGGGAAATTATTCTTATTTTGTAATATATATATATATATATATATATAAAAAAATAGTTTGTTTAGCATAATGAAGGGTTGGCAAGTTTTTCAAGTCATTGTATAGCTTTCTCTTCATTTATTTCTATACAACAATACACACATCTCTAGGCAGTCTTGCAAACAACCCAAACTCCTATTATGGAATACTTTTTGTAATATTTTCACTTGCATATATATATATATATATATATATATATATATATATATATATATATATATATATATATGTTGGAGGTCTATATGACTATTTGGTTCTCCTTGTTCCATTTCCTTTGTATGTGTATGTTTGTGTTTTTTGTGCTTATGTATGTTAAGGAGAGGAAATGTTCACCATCAATGCATGATGATCAAAGTTGTTGTGCAAGATGATTTTATTTTATATTTGGTGCATTGCCTTCTGTTAGCTAAGGTTTTTCCTTTTTGTTATATTTATTTTCTACATTCCTTCTAACCCTTTTCTCTTGAAGATACTAGATTATGATAGAGTAGGAAAAAGGGCACTAAACATCACATATTAAAAGGAGATAGACTTGTAAAAACTTCTAAAGGATCTTGATTGAGCTGAAACTTGTGATTTTAGGTCTAGTCCTGCTATGTCACTCTATGTGAGATACAATCATTCCAATCCTAGGATAATCAAAAAGGAAAATAGTTTAATGGAATACCCAATTAGATCTGATTGATTCATCATTGATCCTATACTTGAAAGAAGAATTAGGTTCTAAATCTAGTGGGGGCCTTTTTCTATCTTATCATTGGAGCATCTGAAAACTCACCTAGTTACTCCAATCAAGGTAAACATTGAAAATAATTCGTTATGAAGGTGTAGACACCCAAAAAGTATCAATTTTTATTTACCTATCATATTTTAGTTATCTTGCAAATGTCTTAAATTTAAATTTTTAGACCTCATAACCTTACAAAAAATAATATTCCCCCTCTTAGCCCCATTTTCTCCCACTAAACACTCTCTTAAACTAATCCCCTAGTCACCATGTGACTTCCCATTCCTCTATATTATGTGCACACCTCAACCTAACCTAATCTATGCTCATTTACCACATCTTCTACACTACTCCAAAATTTCACTACCCTCATTTACCATATCTCTAACATCACTCCAACACCTCAGTACCCTCACTTGTCATATTTCCTACACCACTTCAACACCTCACTACCCTCATTTGCCACATCTCCATTGATTGGTACAAGTGTAAAACTATAGGTCTTCCATCTCACCTACCCTTACCACTTGGCTACCCTAACTTTCCAAGCCACCTCCACTTCATCGACCCTTTTCCCCTCTCAAAATTTATAAAATGTTCCCCTCACTTCTTCAAAGAGGGGAGATAAATTTAAAATATACTAAAACTTTACCAAAATTTCTATGAATTCTTATTTGTAGGAACATGTCCCCTTTTTGTGAATATCCTATTGGTATACAAAATCATTTCTAAAATTGCTCATATCCAAAGGATTATATCTACTTGAAACTAGTATTGAAACTCATTGCCATCCTATTAGACATCTCTAGAAATTTTAACTCAAATTTGAGCACCAGAGGTCAAGGTCATCATCCCCTTGATGACTTGTAGTCAAGGTCATCACCTTTTAAAGACTTAATGTTAGGACCACTAGCCCCCTAGCGGTTTCATTCCAAAAATCGTAGCAATCATAGAATCAACAATAGTCAATAGTAGATAATCATCGGAAGGTAAGAAATTTATGTTCTTTGTATATTAAAATATTTTTAGAGATATTATTGCTTCAATTAAGTTTAGTAACTTTTGCATTTACTTACATATTTATTATATTTGGGCCTAACCAAGGTAGGCCCATTTTATGTTATTGATATATTTCATTTGATTGTGTGTAGGGCTTGTGGAAGTGCATGCAATCATGGTGGCTAAACCTTCAAGTAAGCTACAAACCCACCCATACTTTGAGGTGTCTTGGAAGACATTTTGGTGTTATTTTTTTTAATTTTTATAAAAGGGCTCTTTCTACCTTAAAAATCCCCAATTGTAATCCCATTGCGATAATTTGTGAAATATTGTAATAATTTGTAGCATCTTTTGTTAAATCAATGCAAATGGTACATTTTCCTCTCTATAGAAGGACACTAGATTGAGACTCCAATGAAGTTCTCAGTTTATCAACTCAAAGAGCAAAATTTTTATTAACCTAGTAACTCTGCTCAAAGAAAAGTACCTAAAGGTGCATGGACATAATACCTACCACTAGATATTTTGTTCCTTCCAACTCATAATATCTAGTACATCCACCTAACACCATTCCATGAAGAAGAAGAGCTCGAATCCAAAACATGGACACAATGTTGGAATTATGTTGAATATTTTCCATGTTATTCAAGAGGGATTAAATCTAAAATGACTTTATACTCTATAAATATTTCCTAGCCAAGGTTCGATGCTAGCTCAAGCCTTGAGCGGGGGTATGGGGATGACAATCCCTATTTGGGGATCTAGAAGTGTTAGCCCCCGAGAAAAAATTTGGGGGGTTTAAGCTATTTTTAGACCCATATGGGTATTTTTGGGTTAATGTAATGTTGGCCCATGGTTTTGCACCCATGGTATTGTAAAACCATTTCTTGTGTTGGTATATAAAGTAGCATTTGCATAAGGGTTTAATAATGAATTTGAAAGAAATGTAATCACAAGAAAAAATTGAGTGAAAGGATATTATTGTCTTGGAGATGGTCAAGTTTATACAAAAAGGAGATATTTCTGCTGGGTTTTTTTCTGAAAGGATTTCCTAGGATAAATTATTGTGTAATGTGTTCTTATTCTCTATTTTTTCTTTGATTCTACAATTATTGCTTTTCTAGATTTTGTTTATCGGGGTATTATTTCTCTTCATTTGGTATCAGAGCTAGGTTTTAGATTTGTTTGAGGAGTAAGGATTTCAACTATAGGATAAATTGATTCTTGAGTGGAAGCAGTGCATAGAAGAATCGAGGTAAACTAAAAATGATAGGAAGCACATAGGTAGAGATCAAAAATTTTAGTGGATAGAATTTTGAGTTATAAAAACTTGATATGGAGGATCTGTTGGTGGATAAAGATCAGTGGGTCATAGTCTTGAGAGTAAAACCAACAAGAATGATAAATGAGGAATGACTAAATATTGATAGGAAGTCAAGGATCTCTATAAAATTATGCTTATCTTATTTAGTACTACTGAATGTATTGATAGAGACCATAACAAAGTTATTATGGGAAAATTTGGGAGCACTATATCAAACAAAGTCACTGGTAAATAAAATATTTATCCAAAATAAGTTGTATTCTCTTTGGATGAATGATGGTAACTTTATAGATAAACATCTAAATTTTTTAATGCTATGGTAAGTCAATTAAACTCTATAGATGTAAAAATGGATGGAAAGAAAAAGTGTATTTCTTTATTTTGTTCATTACCAGACTCCTAGGATAACCTAGTTATGGCTATCACCAATACTACTTTAAAATTGAAAGTAGAGGATATAGTAGGAATATTGCTATCAGAGGAAATGAGACAAAAATATTTTGAGTATTATCATTAGAAGGATGCCTTGGTTGTGAGAGGTTATTCTCAAGAAAGAAGCAAAAATAAATAAGGAGAAAGGAAATCAAAATCTAGGGGAAAATTTGTTGTTCCTAACAAAATAAAATGTTGGAAGTGTGGTAAAACATGGCATTATAAAAGAGACTACAAATCTAAAAATGATGATGAAGGAACATTTGAAAAAATGAAGACCACAAATGAAGATTTAGGGGACCTATTTGTGGCTACATCATGCTTAATTGAACACCATGACTCATGGTTTATTTACTCAAGCACTTATTTTCATATGATTCCTCATAGGGAGGGGTTTTATGAATATGAAAAGATAAATGGAGGTGAAGTCTTCTTGGGAGACAATTTGACACAAAAAATAATAGGTCGAGGAAGAGTCAAATTGAGGTTAAAATATGTATGAGTTAAAACCCTTCCTGATGTGCTACAAATTCTAGGTTTGGTAAGGAATCTGATATATGTTAGTAAGATGAATGATGCAGGTGTGACAATGGAATTTAATAAGGACAACTACAAGATGGTTTGTGGATGCTTAGTGTTGGCAAGGGGAGTTCGTATAGGAACTTTGTTCAAACTTGAGGCTAGCATTGTAAGTATTTATTGCAATAACTCTTTAGTTGTAAAGGAAATTAATACAGTATAATAAGCTCCAAGTATTCCTATAGAAAAAACAATATTATGGCATCAATGCATGAGGGACATTGGTGAGAAAGACCTTCAAACATTAAAAATGAAAGGTATGGTTGAAGAAATTTTTGATTGCCCATTAAATTTTGATTTTTGTGAGCACTATATTTTTGGAAAGCAAACCAAAGTTAAGTTTCCCAATAGTGCTACAAGATCTAAAGGAATTTTACATCTAGTTCATAATGATGTGTTTGGACCTGTAAAAGTACCATCATTAGGTAAATACATCTATTTTTTTACATTTATAGATGAATTCTCAAGAAAGACTTGGGTATACTTTTTATGGTACAAATTTAATTTTTTCAATAAATGTATAGAGTTCAAGGCTCTTGTAGAAAATCAAACAAATAAAAGATAAAGGCTTTTATAAGGGATAATAGTTGTCAGTATTGCTCTAATGAATTTGCATATTTTTGCAAGGACTATGGAATAGAAAGTCATAAAACAACTCTATATACTCCACAATATAATGGAGTTGTATAATGATTAACAAAACATTGATGGATAAGGCCAAAATCATGCTAAGCGATATATGGTTAGAAATAAAATTTTGGGTAAAATTTGTGTTAACTGCTTCCTACCTCATCAATAGATATCCTACCTCAGCTTTAGTGGATAAAAATTCATTGGATTTGTAAGAAATCCTCTCTTAGCCATATAATGTTTTTGGTTGTGAAGCTTATATGTATGTCCCAAAAGAGAAAAGGACTAAGCTAGACTTTAAATCTAAGAAATACATATTTCTAGATTATAGTAATGGTGTGAAAGGATATAAATTATGGAATCTAGAAGAATATAAGAGTACTTATAGTTGTAATGTGATCTTTAGATACACAAAAGAGGTTCCAAAATATGAAATGAAACAAAGCAAAGAACCACAAATAGTTTAAGTAAAATTGGAACAAGAGGAAGAACCTATGGTAGAGCTTGAATTATAGAGATCGATTAAATAGGAATATTTAGAGGAAGAAGGTAAGAAAGTTGAAGATGCAAAACTTGGAACTCCAATTTTGAGGAGATCATATTGGGTGATAAGAATCCCAAAAAGATATAGCCCTTCAAATTTTTGTTCTACTTTTAATTTATTAGTTACTGATGAAGAATCCAAGACTATAAATGAGACACTTTAGTCAAGTGAGAATAAGTCTTGGAAAAGGGCTATGGAAGAAGAAATGGAGTCCTTGGATAAGAATAAGGCATAGGACTTGGTGAAATTACCCTTTGGTAGAAAACATGTTGGTTTTAATTTGTTATTCAATAAAAAGTACAATGTAGAATGAAATTTGGAGAAGTACAAAGCTTGCATAGAAGAAAAAGGATTTTCTCAAGTTGAGGGAATTGAATTTGGTGAGATTTTATCTCCTGTGGCTAAAATAACATCAATCAGAGTTTTGACCTTGGTGATATGGATGTAAAGACAACTTTTCTACAAGGTGAATTTGATGAAGATATATATACAATATATATATATATATATATATATATATATATAAGATCACAACCAAAATGCTTCAGGATAAAAGGTAAGAAGGACTTGGTATGCAAGCTAAAGAAATCTCTTTATGGGTTGAAGCAGTCTCCAAGGATGTGGAACAAAATATTTTATAGGTTTATTTTGACACTCGGGCTTGGAAAAAGTAAAGTAGATCCATGTGTATATTTTTAAAATGAAGGTGAAAATTTTGTTATCATTGTATTGTATGTGGATGACATGTTGTTAATTGGTAACAAAAAGGAGATGATAAAGTTACTAAAATATTAGTTATCTTCTAAATTTGATATGAAGGATTTAGGTGCTACAAAATTTATTTTGGGTATGGAAATAATAAAGGATCATGCAAATAGAAAGTTGTGGTTAAATAAAATGAAATATGTTGATTTGATACTATAGAGGTTTAGGATGTATGATTGTAAATTAGTATGTACTCCATATCTGGTTGGTCAAAAGTTACTTGTTGAACAATATCCTAAAAAAGATGATGAAATTGAAGAAATGAATCGTTTTCCTTATGCTAGTGCTATGGGAAGTTTGATGTATGTAATGGTCTATACTAGAATTGATATTTCACATGTAGTGGGAGTATTTAGAAGATATATATCCAATTTAAGAAAGGAACATTGGACTATTGTGAAGAGGATCTTCAAATACTTGCATGGAACTATAGATTATGCTATATGTTATGAAGGAAAATCTAGAGACAATGATATTGTAAATCTACAAGGGTTTGTGGATGTTGAGATCTTGACAAGAGAAGATCCATAAGTGCTTATGTATTTATGCTATTTTGAGGGGTAGTAAGTTGGATGAGTAAAAAGCAATTAGGTATTGCTTTATCCACTACAGAAGCAAAGTACATTGTAGCAACTCATACCTAGAGGGTTTGGTAATGAATTTGTAAGAAATGTAATCACAAGAAAAAAGTGAGTGAAAGGATAATATTGTATTAGAGATGATCAAGTTTATACAATAAGGTATATATTCTTACTATTTTTTCCTAAAAGGATTGCCCACAATAAATTCTTGTGTAATGTGTTCTTCTTCTATGTTTTTCTTTTTATTTTGCAATTACTACTTTTCTAGATTTTGTTTATTGGGGTATTATTTCTCTTCATATACCACTCAAATTATAATGACACAGGTCCTATATGACCTTTAGTACCACCGATTGTATGGGATGATATTTTGAACTATGCATTAAAGTCTCTCCTATACTTGACTCACAAATATCTAACCACTCTAGTGGAAGACCTACAAAACATGATGAACCTATTTGCATTGCATAATATATTAGAATAGAATATGACCCTCAAATTTTTGGTAGCTTAGTTCATAAATAAGGCTAGATATTAGTACATATCCTTTCCTCATTAAATTGCTAACTAGGATCAAGTTGTGGCCCTATTTGTTGAGATATTCAAATATAAGGCAGATGGAGTGTCCCTTTTTGGAGAAACTATGAACCATAAATAGGGCACCAATAGATACTATGGATGATTTCAATGTTATATTTCATAAGGAGTGGCATATAATTCCTCTAGAGATTTATCCCCTCCAAGGTATGACATTTATTTACTATTTGAAGGCCTTATATTTTAAAATTTCTATCATGATAAAGTACAAAGGAGAAAAGTATCTTCAATATGCCTATGGGATAGCCATCAAGGTCAAGAATGATCTAATTCATATTGGAAGGTTGGATTCCAAGCCCCATATGCATTTTTCTCCTAGTATTTAATCTATATAATTAGTCTTCCCCATTAATTTATCCAACTTTCCAACCAAGCATAGGCTCACCTACAATATATGCACCTCTAGAACCCCTAACCCCAATAGCCCAAACCTTAGCTCAATAGAGAAATTGCTCAAATTGGTCACCAATGAAGTACTAACCATGAGAATGGAATGTTATGCCTAAATGTACCTATATTATAATAATCCAAGAAATCATTACCTATAAGGGAACCAGGGCATTAGACCTCCATCCAATGGATACCCAAGGCCTCAATTATAGGCCAATCAATAAAATTATTGAGCTTAAAGCCAAAATCATAAGATGGTGCCAATCTCGATCCCTCTATAACAAGCACCCTATAGTCCTAGAGGGAGATTTTTCTCTTCAAAAATAACTATGTTGAGGACTCAACTTCTTGGAATTACCCAACCCTAGATACTTGCTCCACCCAGGTTAATCCTATAAATTTATCTTAGCTTCATGTGGCCATGTCAAGTGATACAATGAGTGGGAGTTCAAATGGCAAGTTAGTCTACCCCAAATTCATCTCTCCCAAAGTCAAATTGCACTCCCCAAGGACAAATACTAGTGACCTAGCATGAGGAGGAGATTTATGCGGTATCTAAAAATAGGTAACCCAATGCCCAATAGGCCACAATTTTGATCATACAGTATCACAAGGGCCAAAAAGTGGGTAATTGAGGAGCAGGACAAGTGTACTCTAACATCCCTTGGTATTTAGCATAGGATATCCAAAGTAAGTTGGAAACCTCCCCTTGTGGAAACTCAAAAAACCAAACACACATGTGCCTCTTGCTAGCAACAAACAAGGCCACCAAGTGGCCCCAAGTAGTCAAATTAAAATAGTCAATATCGCCTCAAGGATTCCAATGATGGAACCTCTAAAATTTCTAAAGCCCCCAATGACTACTAAGTAGAGAACCCTAGAAGTGTTGAAGCAGTAAGCACCCCATCCAAAACCATCCAAATCCACTCATCCAATTAGATAAAATCCAAGGTGCACTCCATTGTACATCACTCAAATGGCTATCTCCTTGGGATTATTCAACATGGTGTACCATCTAAATATTTCCATAGTACCAATGCATGTCTAAGATATTGGGCTATCACTAGGTAGTAGGAGCATTTGAGAAAAGTCCTAGAGGAAGAAGAGGAATAGGGGAATCAAAAATCATCTATAATTTATGGATCTTAGCCCTTAAGGTAAGCAAACCCAAGCCCACCTTTTATTTGACTCTTATATATCGAGATAATTTGATCCACAATTGTATGATAGAATAAAGGGAAATAATATTTGCTATGTTGAAAGTGGTATCATATTCTATAGGTCTTAAGTACCATATTATGAACAAGAGAGTGGTGTAGTTGGATGGTAACATAGTCCAAATTATTGGAGTCATGGAGGAGATCCCACTTTCCTCATGCATACTCGATTCTCACAATTATGTAGGACATATCAATAACTAAACTCCCTCCATCCTTTTGCATATATCTATCAAGAGATTTCATAGCTAAATTAGGAGGGTATTTGTATTTGGATTAGTCCCTCATGGTCACAGGAACCTCATATGAGACCAAAATTAATATTCCATAAAAACCTCTCTAGCTACACCATGTGTAAAACCTACCCACATTCGAGCCACATGAAGATCATATTTGGATGGTAGAAGAAGAGTGGTCCATATTAGAGCTATCATTGGATGATTTTCATCCATTCATCCCAAATAATCATAAGGCTCAATAAGAAACCAAAATTGGGATTTAGATCCTCCCAATACATACAAATCAAAAGGCATGGGATGAGTTTCAAGCAAAATATAGACCCAACCCTCTAAAACTCATGTGTATATGTACAAAATAAAATGATGATATTTTTGGTCTTAACAATTTTTTTTTGGTAGGAATTTTAGGACACAATTATTTAAAATGGAATAATGACATCATCAAATGGAAAGTACAAGAAATAAATGTCCCCCAAAAAAGGATTTTCCTAATTGCTTTACTATAGTAGCTCTTGGGATCAATGTTGAGCAATAATAACCCTTGGATGGAACATGGTTCGAAGGTCATGTAATATGAATTAATGTAGAAATATGATGACCAACCTAGGCATGAAGGGAAAATAATTTCACATTATACAACCCTAGTGCTAAAAAGAAATGAAAAACTATTCTTGTATCACTTCTAACGAAAATAATATATGCTCAAGCAAGGTGAAAATATGGTAAGTAAAAGGAGACATGAATTTGAGGAATAATTTAATGATTACATGCCTCTGCCTCAAAAAATACTATAAAAGGACTATTATACACATTACTTTTAGTCAATTATCCATCATTGAAGCTACCTCTAAATGACTCTACAACCAATAAGGCCTAGTTTTTTAGTTTTGTCTTCTTTTATGAGAAAATGGACCCTATGAACCGCAAAGTTGTAGTGAAATCTCACTATAATCTAGACAAAAAGAAGTATTTATGATTAGATCCATTTTGTGTTGGCAATTTTGGGTACTTTGGGTACATTGCCTTTGCTCAAGTGTATAAGTTGTCATTGATGTCAAGAAGCTCTTGAAGGAATTTGATTTGATGTCAAATAATTTGTTTTGATGAAGGTTACGGCATGACAGTTTCAAAGGTCTTTTGTAAACCCCAAGTTGGGAGGTTTAAAGATTACAGGTGGATGCATTAGTTTAATGCATTTGGGTCCAGGAGGAAGTATTTATTTAAATAATTAAAAACCTTGTTAAGGTTCCCTTTAATTATTTTTAAATAAATATTAAATTATTGTTTGCAATGGGTTCTCCTAACCCATGGCGCAAATGTCTTAACTTTGTGGGCGCTATGTTTTAAGATTGTGGGCGCTAGCCAAGACCTCCGCCGACGTGTTAAACTCCTCGCCGACGTCAAGAGCTTATGGTAAAAATGCATATAAATCTCCCTCGATGAAAATCAAGAATTATCCCATCCGCATTTTGAAAAGAGTTGCTCGCTCTGAATTCGTGATCTGTTGTTCGATTTTCTTCCTCGCTGTGATTTCTGTATCCGCCGTTCATTTTTCATTTTTGTCGTAAGATTTCATCTTCGTCGTTCGCGTCAGAAGAAAGGGAGGCACTGTTGTTTTATTTAATCCCTGGCGTAGAAGGAACAAGGCTAACAGCGTGAGGTTTAAACCTCACCGGGTGCCTTTGGCGCACCGGTAGCGGCTAGGCTATTGGCGCGCTACCCGAACGGGAGGTTCCGCGTTCGAATAACGTGAAAGGGTTTTTCATCGTGAAGTGGACGCAGTGGGTGGTGTTAGAATTCATGCGCAATTTCTCCATAGCGTGATTTTTGATGTTGGCCAAGGTATTTTCGAAATTAATTTTTGCTAAGTGTATTTTGCGGATGGAGGAAGTTTATTAGAGGGAAAAACAGCTTAGGAGTTATAAGGAGTTTAAAGCTTGTTTTATTTTGATAAAATATTCTTTTGAAGGTGTTGTTTGAAATATCTTATTGCATTCTTATGAGAGATAAATTTTATTTTTGATAAGACTATAAGGGAGAAATAAGGTGTATAAGGGATAAATTTTTCTTGTAATGTTGAGAGTGCTTTTGGTTGATTATGGAAATGAAAGCATGATGTTTTAAGGTTAAAATTGCTTCTTGTGTGAAGTTGTGAAACCTTAAGTGGGCAGCTTTGAGATTGACATTTGCTTTCATTAAATTGGTAATAATCAAGCTATTCTTTACTTGGTTAAAGTGTTGGGCTTACTCCTTTGTTGATGATTTGAAAAGTTGTTTTGTGCTATTGTGATTTGAGTTGGTGGATGCTTTTTGTTCAAACAATATTGGAGAGAAAAGGAGTTCTACTTGTTTCCTTTTCTAATGTTGATTGTGAAATGCTTCAAGGTTGTGTTTTGAGTTGAATGGTGTTGATTGAACCTTGTTTGATGAGCATTGTTGTTGAAGCCCTAATTGATGGTGAAAAGAACATGAGTATCATTGTTATGTGATTCTTTGCATAGTTGGCAATTGTTGGGGTTTCATGTTCTTGAAAGAAAGCATTCTATCCTATCCATTTCAGATATTGAGTTGAGTTTTCAGATTTGAGATTGAGTTTGAGCTGAGTTGATTTGAGTTGAGTTTTGAGATTGGGAGTTGAGTATAGAACATATTGAGTCTCTAACAATTCTCTTTATGCTTCTATGAGTTTGACAAATCACATTGGGTCTCTAACAATTCACCTTGTGATTTCCTACTAAGAAAGTTTTTTCTTGGTGAGCTTGCTTGAGTTTTTGGACAGGTTCCGGTGGGGACTTGTGAGCAGTTTTGGACAGGTTGGGGGGGGGGTTTGGGGACTTGTGAGCAGATTTGGACAGGTCCTAGCAGAGGACTTGTGAGCTGAGTTTGATAGTTCTATCAGAGAACTTGAGGACAGAGGTGCACTGGTTCTTTGAGAAGAACCTGAGGACAGATTTGGCAAGTCTTTGAGAAGGCTTGTGTGCAGAGGATTGATTTGTTCAAGTGTTGGACAGATCTGACAGATAGAGGAAGACTTGTACTAGACCGACTAATTGTGTTTGGTACAGGTTGCTGAGCTATTGTGGACGTGATCATAGAAGGCGAGAGGTCTCTTAGGCTAAGCATTGAGGATAGGGAGGTCTTCGGTGGAAAGGAGTTCCACGTGCTGGCAAGAGGTAGAGGCAGTTGATCTTCTGAGGGATCATTTCCAGAGCAGAGGGGAAGGTATCTCCTTTGAGAGAGGCTCATAAATTTGATTGAAGAGGCTCATAAATTCTGATTGGGGGAAGGTATCTCCTTTGGGCCGAGGCTCATAAACATTGTAATTGGGAAGGATTCCCAAAGAACTTTGAGATAACTTTTAGAGAAAAGTTTTGTGGACGTAGCCCAGCCATTTTGGGTGAACCACGTTAAAATTGGTGTCACTTTGTGGATGATATTGTGCATTGCTTTGATATTGCTTTGGGTATATTGCTTTACTATTTTGAAGTATAAAGGAAAAAGTAAAAAGAGGTCTTATACTGTTCACCCCCCCTCTCAGTATAAGCTTGTGTTCTTCAATTGGTATCGGAGCGGGTGCCTTCGAAAAGTTTAACGAGCTTGAAGGAAAAGCTAGTAAAGAACACAATGGATCATTCAAGTGGCAATGCAACACCTATTCTTGATGGGTCAGATTTTGGTCTTTGGAGTGCAAGGATGAAGGTTCATCTAATGGCACTTGGGAATGAGGTTTGGGAAGTGATTGAAGATGAGTACACTATTCTTGTACATGGTCCTATTACTAAAGAAGAAAGGCTCCTACATCACAGCAATTCAAAAGCAATGAATGCAATCTCGAAAGGCTTACAGAAAGCAGATCTCACCAAAGTGATTCATTGCAAGACAACTAGTGAAATGTGGAATCGAGTTGAAGGTGGTTCATACAGGTGATACAAATGTCAGAAAGGCCAAGTTGAGACACTTCAAAGGTATGTTTGAACAACTCAAGATGAATGATGATGAAAATATTAGTGACTACATGCTTCGTATGGATGAGGTTGTTAACTCCATGAAAGACTTAGGTCTTGAGCTTGCTGAAAATGATGTTTGTGATAAGATTTTAAGATCTCTTCCTAATAGATTTAGTGAAAAGATTTCTGCTATTGAGGAAGCTAAAGATTTGGATAAGTTGAAAAAGGATGAGCTCCATAGTATACTTGCAGCATTTGAGTTGAGAACTCAAGTGAAGGTTGATGTCAAGAAAGAGGCGACTTTCAAGGCTACCAAGAAATCCAAGGGTAAACAACTTCAAGATAGTGATGAGTCTTCTAGTGATGAAGAGGCATATTACAGCAAGAAAGGCAAGTTCTCTAGAAAGCACAAAAGTATGAAAAATATAAGATGTTTCAATTGTGGAAAGTTTGGTCATTATGCTACTGACTGTACTATTCCCAAGAATGAAAGTGATGAAGATAAACAGGATTCTAAGAGCAAGGATTCTGAAAAGCACAAGCATCACAGGAAGAACAAAGATGAGCACAACAATCAAGGAAAGAGGTATTCTCACAAGCACAAGAAGAGTTTCTACCTAGACAAAGCAAGTAAGTGTTCTAGTAGTGATAGTGAAAGTTCTTCAAGTGATGATGAAAATGAGATGTTGTTCATATCAGAAAAAGAGGAAGAACCGAAACATAGATTCATTATCATGAAATGTCTTAGATGTGGAAACTTTGGTCACCTTGAGGATGATTGCACAAATAATGATTTGGTTTCTAGTATGTATGAGGATGCTTCAGAAAACTATAAGGAAGATGCATGTATGGTTTTTGAAAAGGGTAGCACCTCTAGTGATAAGAAATCTGAAAAAGGCTTTGATGATTCAAAAAGCAAACAAATAGAGGAAGATATAGAGGAAGGTGAAGTAGATCTTGAAGGTGAACTTATTAGTGCTCTTAGTGCTTTGAAAAAGGAAAGAAAGAAGAATGCTAGACTCAAGGATAAGTTAGATGAATGTTGTATGGAGAGAGATGATCTTATAGAAAGTCTTGACTTCTCTATAGCTAAGACACAAGAACTCAAGGATGAGTTAGAGTCTAAGGTTCTTGAGTATAGTGAGTTAGAACAGAAAATGGCTTCTTTGAAAGAGGAAACTAAAGAGTACAAGGATAAGCTTTAGAGGTTTCAAGATAGCTCCAAAAAGGTTAAGTCACTCATCAAAGGTCAAAGAAAGACAACAGATAAAACAGGCCTTGGTTTTGTTAAGCCACACAAGGAACAAGTTGGAGAGTCTAGTAAGAGACTCCAAAAGGAAGAGAGTTCTGATGAGGAAAGTATTTCAGAAAAGGAGTCCTTGAATGATAGATGCACAGAAATAGAAAACAGAATTCAGAATGAGAAGAAGAAGTTTTCAGAACCCAAGAGGTCAAATAAAGGAAAGTTTCAAGGCAGATGTTTTGCTTGTCACAGGTTTGGTCACATGGCTTCACATTGCATGGCTCAAGTGAAGAAGGTAAATGACAGTTTCAGAAGTGCTAGTTACTTTCAAGGGTATTGCTACTCTTGTCAATAGTTTGGGCACAAGGCGATTTATTGCAAGGCAAATAACAGGAACAGGTTTGGTGAATGGTTTGGTCAAAAGAGTTTGGTCGAATAGGTTTGGTCAGAACAGGTTTGGCTAGAACAGGTTTGGTCAGAATAGGTTTGGTCGAGAATGGTGGATTCAAAGATCGGGTTTACCTCAGAGAAACAACATCGTCAAGTGTTTCAAGTGCAACAATGAAGGTCACATAATCAGACGGTGTAGAGCTGAAATTCTAGAATACAGGAACAAGAACAGTGGCATGATCAGGTCCAAGGATCAAGGCATGGACAAGAACAGGGATGAGAACAAGAACAAGAACAGTGACAAGAACAGGAATATGGACAAAGAGTTCAAGAGAAGGCCCGACAAGGAAGTTATAGACGCTGATGATGATCGAGTGCCTAATGGGAGTTTTACTCCCACCCCAAAATTAATCACCTCATCGGGAGGTGGGGGAGGGACTAAGCTAAGAGGCTCATTCTTAGTCCCGAGCCCCAAAGGTGACCCTTTGCCATTGATGACAAAGGGGGAGAGATATGAGTAAGGGGGAGAGCTTCAAAGTGAAGAGGAGAGCTTCAAGTTCGGGGGAGCAAAACTTCAAAGGAAGATTCTCGGTTGTGGGCACGATTTGGTCGGTTGTTAGCATAGTTGGTTTCAGTTTTGGCTCTTGAGAAGTGTTTTCAATAAAGGTTTGCCATCAATGACAAAGGGGGAGATTGTTGGCAATTTTGGGTACTTTGGGTACATTGCCTTTGCTCAAGTGTATAAGTTGTCATTGATGTCAAGAAGCTCTTGAAGGAATTTGATTTGATGTCAAATAATTTGTTTTGATGAAGGTTACGGCATGACAGTTTCAAAGGTCTTTTGTAAACCCCAAGTTGGCAGGTTTAAAGATTACAGGTGGATGCATTAGTTTAATGCATTTGGGTCCAGGAGGAAGTATTTATTTAAATAATTAAAAACCTTGTTAAGGTTCCTTTTAATTATTTTTAAATAAATATTAAATTAGTTTGCATTGGGTTCTCCTAACCCATGGCGCAAATGTCTTAACTTTGATGGCGCTATGTTCTAAGATTGTGGGCGCTAGCCAAGACCTCCGTCGACATGTTAAACTCCTCCACCGACGTGTTAAACTCCTCATCGACGTCAAGAGTTTATGGGAAATATGCATATAAATCTCCCTCGATGAAGATCAAGGATTATCCCATCCGCATTTTTGAAAAGTGTTGCTCGTTGTGCATTCATGATCTGGTGTTTCGTTTTCTTCGCTGTGATTTCGGATATCCGTCGTTCATTTTATATTTTCATCATAATGTTTCGTCATTGACATTCACATCAGAAGACAGGGAGGCTCTGTTGTTTACTTTAGCCCTGGTGCAGAAGGTACAAGGGAAACAGAGTGAGGTTCAAACCTCACCGGACGCCTTTGGCGCACCGGTAGCGGCTAGGCTGTTGGCGCGCTACCCGAACGGGAGGTTCCACGTTCGAATAACGTGAAAGGGTTTTTCTTCGTTGAAGTGGACGCAGCGGGTGGTGTTAGAATTCATGCGCAATTTCTCCATAGCATGATTTTTGATGTTGGCCAAGGTATTTTCGAAATTAATTTTTGCTAAGTGTATTTTGCGGATGGAGGAAGTTTATTAGAGGGAAAAACAGCTTAGGAGTTATAAGGAGTTTGAAGCTTGTTTTATTTTGATAAAATATTCTTTTGAAAGTGTTGTTTGAAATATCTTATTGCATTCTTATGAGAGATAAATTTTATTTTTGATAAGACTATAAGGGAGAAATAAGGTGTATAAGGGATAAATATTTCTTGTAATGTTGAGAGTGCTTTTGGTTGATTATGGAAATGAAAGCATGATGTTTTAAGGTTAAAATTGCTTCTTGTGTGAAGTTGTGAAACCTTAAGTGGGCAGCTTTGAGATTGACATTTGCTTTCATTAAATTGGTTATAATCAAGCTATTCTTTACTTGGTTAAAGTGTTGGGCTTACTCCTTTGTTGATGATTTGAAAAGTTGTTTTGTGCTATTGTTGATTTGAGTTGGTGGATGCTTTTTGTTCAAACAATATTGGAGAGAAAAGGAGTTCTACTTGTTTCCTTTTCTGATGTTGATTGTGAAATGCTTCAAGGTTGTGTTTTGAGTTGAATGGTGTTGATTGAACCTTGTTTGATGAGCATTGTTGTTGAAGCCCTAATTGATGGTGAAAAGAACATGAGTATCATTGTTATGTGATTCTTTGCATAGTTGGCAATTGTTGGGGTTTCATGTTCTTGAAAGAAAGCATTCTATCCTATCCATTTCAGATATTGAGTTGAGTTTTCAGATTTGAGATTGAGTTTGAGCTGAGTTGATTTGAGTTGAGTTTTGAGATTGGGAGTTGAGTATAGAACATATTGAGTCTCTAACAATTCTCTTTATGCTTCTATGAGTTTGACAAATCACATTGGGTCTCTAACAATTCACTTTGTGATTTCCTACTAAGAAAGTTTTTTCTTGGTGAGCTTGTTGAGTTTTTGGACAGGTTCGGTGGGGACTTGTGAGCAGTTTTGGACAGGTTTCGGTGGGGACTTGTGAGCTTTTTGGAGGTTTTGGTTGGTTTGTTAGGTTGGTGGGGATTGTGGGTTTGAGGTTGGGGACTTGTGAGATTTGGACAGGTCCTAGCAGAGGACTTGTGAGCTGAGTTTGATAGTTCTATCAGAGAACTTGAGGATAGAGGTGCATTGGTTCTTTGAGAAGAACCTGAGGACAGATTTGGCAAGTCTTTGAGAAGGCTTGTATGTAGAGGATTGATTTGTTCAAGAGTTGGACAGATCTGACAGATAGAGGAAGACTTGTACTAGACCGACTGACTATGTTTGGTATACATTTGTTGAGCTACTGTGGACGTGATCATAGAAGGCGAGAGGTCTCTTAGGCTAAGCATTGAGGACAGGAGGTCTTCGGTGGAAAGGAGTTCCACGTGCTGGCAAGAGGTAGAGGCAGTTGATCTTCTGAGGGATCATTTCCAGAGCAGAGGGAAGGTATCTCCTTTGAGTAGAGGCTCATAAATTCTGATTGGGGAAGGTATCTCCTTTGAGCAGAGGCTCATAAATTTTGATTGGGGAAGGTATCTCCTTTGGGCCGAGGCTCATAAACATTGTAATTGGGAAGGATTCCCAAAGAACTTTGAGATAACTTTTAGAGAAAAGTTTTGTGGACGTAGCCTAACCATTTTGGGTGAACCACGTTAAAATTGGTGTCACTTTGTGGATGATATTGTGCATTGCTTTGATATTGCTTTGGGTATATTGCTTTACTATTTTGAAGTATAAAGGAAAAAGTAAAAAGAGGTCTTATACTGTTCACCCCCCTCTCAGTATAAGCTTGTGTTCTTCAATTGGTATCAGAGCAGGTGCCTTCGAAAAGTTTAACAGCTTGAAGGAAAAGCTAGTAAAGAACACAATGGATCATTCAAGTGGCAATGCAAGCACCTATTCTTGATGGGTCAGATTTTGGTCTTTGGAGTGCAAGGATGAAGGTTCATCTAATGGCACTTGGGAATGAGGTTTGGGAAGTGATTGAAGATGAGTACACTATTCCTGAACATGGTCCTAATACTAAAGAAGAAAGGCTCCTACATCACAGCAATTCAAAAGCAATGAATGCAATCTTGAAAGGCTTACGAAAGCAGATCTCACCAAAGTGATTCACTGCAAGACAACTAGTGAAATGTGGAAACAGTTGAAGGTGGTTCATACAGGTGATACAAATGTCGAAAAGGCCAAGTTGAGACACTTCAAAGGTATGTTTGAACAACTCAAGATGAATGATGATGAAAATATTAGTGACTACATGCTTCGTATGGATGAGGTTGTTAACTCCATGAAAGACTTAGGTCTTGAGCTTGCTGAAAATGATGTTTGTGATAAGATTTTAAGATCTCTTCCTAATAGATTTAGTGAAAATATTTCTGCTATTGAGGAAGCTAAAGATTTGGATAAGTTGAAAAAGGATGAGCTCCATAGTATACTTGCAGCATTTGAGTTGAGAACTCAAGTGAAGGTTGATGTCAAGAAAGAGGCAGCTTTCAAGGCTACCAAGAAATCCAAGGGTAAACAACTTCAAGATAGTGATGAGTCTTCTAGTGATGAAGAGGCATATTACAGAAAGAAAGGCAAGTTCTCTAGAAAGCACAAATGTATGAAAAATATAACATGTTTCAATTGTGGAAAGTTTGGTCATTATGCTACTCGTTGTACTGTTCCCAAGAATGAAAGTGATGAAGATAAACAGGATTCTAAGAGCAAGGATTCGAAAAGCACAAGCATCACAGGAAGAACAAAGATGAGCACAACAATCAAGGAAAGAGGTATTCTCACAAGCACAAGAAGAGTTTCTACCTAGACAAAGCAAGTAAGTGTTCTAGTAGTGATAGTGAAAGTTCTTCAAGTGATGATGAAAATGAGATGTTGTTCATATCAAAAAAAGAGGAAGAACCGAAACATAGATTCATTATCATGAAATGTCTTAGATGTGGAAACTTTGGTCACCTTGAGGATGATTGCACAAATAATGATTTGGTTTCTAGTATGTATGAGGATGCTTCAGAAAACTATAAGGAAGATGCATGTATGGTTTTTGAAAAGGGTAGCACCTCTAGTGATAAGAAATCTGAAAAAGGCTTTGATGATTCAAAAAGCAAACAAATAGAGGAAGATATAGAGGAAGGTGAAGTAGATCTTGAAGGTGAACTTATTAGTGCTCTTAGTGCTTTGAAAAAGGAAAGAAAGAAGAATGCTAGACTCAAGGATAAGTTAGATGAATGTTGTATGGAGAGAGATGATCTTATAGAAAGTCTTGACTTCTCTATAGCTAAGACACAAGAACTCAAGGATGAGTTAGAGTCTAAGGTTCTTGAGTATAGTGAGTTAGAACAAAAAATGGCTTCTTTGAAAGAGGAAACTAAAGAGTACAAGGATAAGCTTTACAGGTTTCAAGATAGCTCCAAAAAGGTTAAGTCACTCATCAAAGGTCAAAGAAAGACAACAGATAAAATAGGCCTTGGTTTTGTTAAGCCACACAAGGAACAAGTTGGAGAGTCTAGTAAGAGACTCCAAAAGGAAGAGAGTTCTGATGAGGAAAGTATTTCAGAAAAGGAGTCCTTGAATGATAGATGCACAGAAATAGAAAACAGAATTCAGAATGAGAAGAAGAATTTTTAGAACCTAAGAGGTCAAATAAAGGAAAGTTTCAAGGCAGATGTTTTGCTTGTCACAGGTTTGGTCACATGGCTTCACATTGCATGGCTCAAGTGAAGAAGGTAAATGACAGTTTCAGAAGTGCTAGTTACTTTCAAGGGTATTGCTACTCTTGTCAATAGTTTGGGCACAAGGCAGTTTATTGCAAGGCAAATAACAGGAACAGGTTTGATCGAAATAGGTTTGGTCAGAACAGGTTTGGTCAGAACAGGTTTGGTCAGAACAGGTTTGGTCAGAATAGGTTTGGTCAGAATAGGTTTGGTCAGAACTGGTGGATTCAAAGATCAGGTTTACCTCAGAGAAACAACATCGTCAAGTGTTTCAAGTGCAACAATGAAGGTCACATAATCAGACAGTGTAGAGCTAAAATTCTAGAATACAGGAACAAGAACAGTGGCATGATCAGGTCCAAGGATCAAGGCATGGACAAGAACAGGGATGAGAACAAGAACAAGAACAGTGACAAGAACAGGAATATGGACAAAGAGTTCAAGAGAAGGCCCGACAAGGAAGTTATAGACGCTGATGATGATCGAGTGCCTAATGGGAGTTTTACTCCCACCCTAGAATTAATCACCTCATCGGGAGGTGGGGGAGGGACTAAGCTAAGAGGCTCATTCTTAGTCCCGAGCCCCAAAGGTGACCCTTTGCCATTGATGACAAAGGGGGAGAGATATGAGTAAGGGGGAGAGCTTCAAAGTGAAGAGGAGAGCTTCAAGTTCGGGGGAGCAAAACTTCAAAGGAAGATTCTCAGTTGTGGGCACAGTTTGGTCGGTTGTTAGCACAGTTGGTTTCAGTTTTGGCTCTTGAGAAGTGTTTTCAATAAAGGTTTGCCATCAATGACAAAGGGGGAGATTGTTGGCAATTTTGGGTACTTTGGGTACATTGCCTTTGCTCAAGTGTATAAGTTGTCATTGATGTCAAGAAGCTCTTGAAGGAATTTGATTTGATGTCAAATAATTTGTTTTGATGAAGGTTACGGCATGACAGTTTCAAAGGTCTTTTGTAAACCCCAAGTTGGCAGGTTTAAAGATTATAGGTGGATGCATTAGTTTAATGCATTTGGGTCCAGGAGGAAGTATTTATTTAAATAATTAAAAACCTTGTTAAGGTTCCTTTTAATTATTTTTAAATAAATATTAAATTATTGTTTGCAATGGGTTCTCCTAACCCATGGCGCAAATGTCTTAACTTTGATGGCGCTATGTTCTAAGATTGTGGGCGCTAGCCAAGACCTCCGTCGACGTGTTAAACTCCTCCGTCGACGTGTTAAACTCCTCGCCGACGTCAAGAGTTTATGGTAAATATGCATATAAATCTCCCTTGATGAAAATCAAAGTTTATCCCATCTGCATTTTCGTAAAGTGTTGCTCGCTGTGCATTCACGATCTGATGTTCGTTTTTCTTCCTCGCTGTGATTTTTGATATCCGTCGTTCATTTTTTGTATTTGCCGTAAGGTTTCGTCGTCGTCGTTCGCGTCAGAAGACAGGGAGGCCTGTTGTTTAATTTAGCCCTGGCACAGAAGGAACAAGGGAAACAGAGTGAGGTTTAAACCTCACCGGACGCCTTTGGCGCACCGGTAGCGGCTAGGCTGTTGGCGCGCTACCCGAACGGGAGGTTCCGCGTTCGAATAACGTGAAAGGGTTTTTCTTCGTGAAGTGGACGCAGTGGGTGGTGTTAGAATTCGTGCACAATTTCTCCATAGCATGATTTTTGATGTTGGCCAAGGTATTTTCGAAATTAATTTTTGCTAAGTGTATTTTGCGGATGGAGGAAGTTTATTAGAGGGAAAAACAGCTTAGGAGTTATAAGGAGTTTGAAGCTTGTTTTATTTTGATAAAAGATTCTTTTGAAGGTGTTGTTTGAAATATCTTATTGCATTCTTATGAGAGATAAAGTTTATTTTTGATAAGACTATAAGGGAGAAATAAGGTGTATAAGGGATAAATATTTCTTGTAATGTTGAGAGTGCTTTTGGTTGATTATGGAAATGAAAGCATGATGTTTTAAGGTTAAAATTGCTTCTTGTGTGAAGTTGTGAAACCTTAAGTGGGCAGCTTTGAGATTGACATTTGCTTTCATTAAATTGGTTATAATCAAGCTATTCTTTACTTGGTTAAAGTGTTGGGCTTACTTCTTTGTTGATGATTTGAAAAGTTGTTTTGTGCTATTGGTGATTTGAGTTGGTGGATGCTTTTTGTTCAAACAATATTGGAGAGAAAAGGAGTTCTACTTGTTTCCTTTTCTAATGTTGATTGTGAAATGCTTCAAGGTTGTGTTTTGAGTTGAATGGTGTTGATTGAACCTTGTTTGATGAGCATTGTTGTTGAAGCCCTAATTGATGGTGAAAAGAACATGAGTATCATTGTTATGTGATTCTTTGCATAGTTGGCAATTGTTGGGGTTTCATGTTCTTGAAAGAAAGCATTCTATCCTATCCATTTCAGATATTGAGTTGAGTTTTCAGATTTGAGATTGAGATTGAGCTGAGTTGATTTGAGTTGAGTTTTGAGATTGGGAGTTGAGTATAGAACATATTGAGTCTCTAACAATTCTCTTTATGCTTCTATGAGTTTGACAAATCACATTGGGTCTCTAACAATTCACTTTGTGATTTCCTACTAAGAAAGTTTTTTCTTGGTGAGCTTGTTGAGTTTTGGACAGGTTTCGGTGGGGACTTGTGAGCGATTTTGGACAGGTTCGGGTGGGGACTTGTGAGCATTTGGATAGGTTTTGGTGGGGACTTGTGAGTAGATTTGGACAGGTCCTAGCAGAGGACTTGTGAGCTGAGTTTGATAGTTCTATCAGAGAACTTGAGGATAGAGGTGCATTGGTTCTTTGAGAAGAACCTGAGGACAGATTTGGCAAGTCTTTGAGAAGGCTTGTATGCAGAGGATTGATTTGTTCAAGAGTTGGACAGATCTGACAGACAGAGGAAGACTTGTACTAGACCGACTGACTATGTTTGGTACAGGTTGTTGAGCTACTGTGGACGTGATCATAGAAGGCAGAGGTCTCTTAGGCTAAGCATTGAGGATAGGAGGTCTTCGATGGAAAGGAGTTCCACGTGCTGGCAAGAGGTAGAGGCAGTTGATCTTCCGAGGGATCATTTCCGGAGCAGAGGGGAAGGTATCTCCTTTGAGTAGAGGCTCATAAATTTTGATTGGGGGAAGGTATCTCCTTTGAGCAGAGGCTCATAAATTCTGATTGGGGAAGGTATCTCCTTTGGGCCGAGGCTCATAAACATTGTAATTGGGAAGGATTCCCAAAGAACTTTGAGATAACTTTTAGAGAAAAGTTTTGTGGACGTAGCCTGACCATTCTGGGTGAACCACGTTAAAATTGGTGTCACTTTGTGGATGATATTGTGCATTGCTTTGATATTGCTTTGGGTATATTGCTTTACTATTTTGAAGTATAAAGGAAAAAGTAAAAAGAGGTCTTATACTGTTCACCCCCCCTCTCAGTATAAGCTTGTGTTCTTCAATTGGTATCAGAGCAGGTGCCTTCGAAAAGTTTAACAACTTGAAGGAAAAGCTAGTAAAGAACACAATGGATCATTCAAGTGGCAATGCAACACCTATTCTTGATGGGTCAGATTTTGGTCTTTGGAGTGCAAGGATGAAGGTTCATCTAATGGCACTTGGGAATGAGGTTTGGGAAGTGATTGAAGATGAGTACACTATTCCTGAACATGGTCCTAATACTAAAGAAGAAAGGCTCCTACATCACAGCAATTCAAAAGCAATGAATGCAATCCCGAAAGGCTTACAGAAAGCGAGATCTCACCAAAGTGATTCACTGCAAGACAGACTAGTGAAATGTGGAAACAGTTGAAGGTGGTTCATACAGGTGATACAAATGTCAGAAAGGCCAAGTTGAGACACTTCAAAGGTATGTTTGAACAACTCAAGATGAATGATGATGAAAATATTAGTGACTACATGCTTCGTATGGATGAGGTTGTTAACTCCATGAAAGACTTAGGTCTTGAGCTTGCTGAAAATGATGTTTGTGATAAGATTTTAAGATCTCTTCCTAATAGATTTAGTGAAAATATTTCTGCTATTGAGGAAGCTAAAGATTTGGATAAGTTGAAAAAGGATGAGCTCCATAGTATACTTGCAGCATTTGAGTTGAGAACTCAAGTGAAGGTTGATGTCAAGAAAGAGGCGACTTTCAAGGCTACCAAGAAATCCAAGGGTAAACAACTTCAAGATAGTGATGAGTCTTCTAGTGATGAAGAGGCATATTACGACAAGAAAGGCAAGTTCTCTAGAAAGCACAAAAGTATGAAAAATATAAGATGTTTCAATTGTGGAAAGTTTGGTCATTATGCTACTGACTGTATTGTTCCCAAGAATGAAAGTGATGAAGATAAACAGGATTCTAAGAGCAAGGATTCTGAAAAGCACAAGCATCACAGGAAGAACAAAGATGAGCACAACAATCAAGGAAAGAGGTATTCTCACAAGCACAAGAAGAGTTTCTACCTAGACAAAGCAAGTAAGTGTTCTAGTAGTGATAGTGAAAGTTCTTCAAGTGATGATGAAAATGAGATGTTGTTCATATCAAAAAAGAGGAAGAACCGAAACATAGATTCATTATCATGAAATGTCTTAGATGTGGAAACTTTGGTCACCTTGAGGATGATTGCACAAATAATGATTTGGTTTCTAGTATGTATGAGGATGCTTCAGAAAACTATAAGGAAGATGCATGTATGGTTTTTGAAAAGGGTAGCACCTCTAGTGATAAGAAATCTGAAAAAGGCTTTGATGATTCAAAAAGCAAACAAATAGAGGAAGATATAGAGGAAGGTGAAGTAGATCTTGAAGGTGAACTTATTAGTGCTCTTAGTGCTTTGAAAAAGGAAAGAAAGAAGAATGCTAGACTCAAGGATAAGTTAGATGAATGTTGTATGGAGAGAGATGATCTTATAGAAAGTCTTGACTTCTCTATAGCTAAGACACAAGAACTCAAGGATGAGTTAGAGTCTAAGGTTCTTGAGTATAGTGAGTTAGAACAGAAAATGGCTTCTTTGAAAGAGGAAACTAAAGAGTACAAGGATAAGCTTTACGAGGTTTCAAGATAGCTCCAAAAAGGTTAAGTCACTCATCAAAGGTCAAAGAAAGACAACGAGATAAAACAGGCCTTGGTTTTGTTAAGCCACACAAGGAACAAGTTGGAGAGTCTAGTAAGAGACTCCAAAAGGAAGAGAGTTCTGATGAGGAAAGTATTTCAGAAAAGGAGTCCTTGAATGATAGATGCACAGAAATAGAAAACAGAATTCAGAATGAGAAGAAGAAGTTTTCAGAACCTAAGAGGTCAAATAAAGGAAAGTTTCAAGGCAGATGTTTTGCTTGTCACAGGTTTGGTCACATGGCTTCACATTGCATGGCTCAAGTGAAGAAGGTAAATGACAGTTTCAGAAGTGCTAGTTACTTTCAAGGGTATTGCTACTCTTGTCAACTGTTTGGGCACAAGGCGAGTTTATTGCAAGGCAAATAACAGGAACAGGTTTGATCGAAAAGGTTTGGTCAAAAGGTTTGGTCGAAAAGGTTTGGAACAGGTTTGGTCGAATAGGTTTGGCGAATAGGTTTGGTAGAACAGGTTTGGTCGGAACAGGTTTGGTCGAACAGGTGGATTCAAAGATCAGGTTTACCTCGGAGAAACAACATCGTCAAGTGTTTCAAGTGCAACAATGAAGGTCACATAATCAGACAGTGTAGAGCTAAAATTCTAGAATACAGGAACAGGAACAGTGGCATGATCAGGTCCAAGGATCAAGGCATGGACAAGAACAGGGATGAGAACAAGAACAAGAACAGTGACAAGAACAGGAATATGGACAAAGAGTTCAAGAGAAGGCCCGGCAAGGAAGTTATAGACGCTGATGATGATCAGTGCCTAATGGGAGTTTTACTCCCACCCCAGAATTAATCACCTCATCAGGAGGTGGGGGAGGGACTAAGCTAAGAGGCTCATTCTTAGTCCCGAGCCCCAAAGGTGACCCTTTGCCATTGATGACAAAGGGGGAGAGATATGAGTAAGGGGGAGAGCTTCAAAGTGAAGAGGAGAGCTTCAAGTTAGGGGGAGCAAAACTTCAAAGGAAGATTCTCGGTTGTGGGCACATTTGGTCAGTTGTTAGCACAGTTGGTTTCAGTTTTGGCTCTTGAGAAGTGTTTTCAGTAAAGGTTTGCCATCAATGACAAAGGGGGAGATTGTTGGCAATTTTGGGTACTTTGGGTACATTGCCTTTGCTCAAGTGTATAAGTTGTCATTGATGTCAAGAAGCTCTTGAAGGAATTTGATTTGATGTCAAATAATTTGTTTTGATGAAGGTTACGGCATGACAGTTTCAAAGGTCTTTTGTAAACCCCAAGTTGGCAGGTTTAAATATTACAGGTGGATGCATTAGTTTAATGCATTTGGGTCCAGGAGGAAGTATTTATTTAAATAATTAAAAACCTTGTTAAGGTTCCCTTTAATTATTTTTAAATAAATATTAAATTATTGTTTGCAATGGGTTCTCCTAACCCATGGCGCAAATGTCTTAACCTTGATGGCGCTATGTTCTAAGATTGTGGGCGCTAGCCAAGACCTCCGTCGTGTTAAACTTGCCGACGTGTTAAACTCCTCGCCGACGTCAAGAGCTTATGGTAAAAATGCATATAAATCTCCCTCGATGAAAATCAAGGATTATCCCATCCGCATTTTTGAAAAGAGTTGCTCGCTGTGAATTCGTGATCTGATGTTCGATTTCTTCCTCACTGTGATTTCTGTATCCATCGTTCATTTTTTATATCCGTCGTAAGGTTTCATCGTCGTCGTTCACGTCAGAAGAAAGGGAGGCCTATTGTTTACTTTAGCCCTGGTGTAGAAGGAACAAGGGAAACAGAGTGAGGTTTAAACCTCACCGGGCGCCTTTGGCGCACTGGTAGCGGCTAGGCTATTGGCGCGCTACCCGAACGGGAGGTTCCGCGTTCGAATAACGTGAAAGGGTTTTTCATCGTGAAGTGGACGCAGTGGGTGGTGTTAGAATTCGTGCGCAATTTCTCCATAGCACGATTTTTGATGTTGGCCAAGGTATTTTCGAAATTAATTTTTGCTAAGTGTATTTTGCGGATGGAGGAAGTTTATTAGAGGGAAAAACAGCTTAGGAGTTATAAGGAGTTTGAAGCTTGTTTTATTTTGATAAAAGATTCTTTTGAAGGTGTTGTTTGAAATATCTTATTGCATTCTTATGAGAGATAAATTTTATTTTTGATAAGACTATAAGGGAGAAATAAGGTGTATAAGGGATAAATATTTCTTGTAATGTTGAGAGTGCTTTTGGTTGATTATGGAAATGAAAGCATGATGTTTTAAGGTTAAAATTGCTTCTTGTGTGAAGTTGTGAAACCTTAAGTGGGCAGCTTTGAGATTGACATTTGCTTTCATTAAATTGGTAATAATCAAGCTATTCTTTACTTGGTTAAAGTGTTGGGCTTACTCCTTTGTTGATGATTTGAAAAGTTGTTTTGTGCTATTGTGATTTGAGTTGGTGGATGCTTTTTGTTCAAACAATATTGGAGAGAAAAGGAGTTCTACTTGTTTCCTTTTCTAATGTTGATTGTGAAATGCTTCAAGGTTGTGTTTTGAGTTGAATGGTGTTGATTGAACCTTGTTTGATGAGCATTGTTGTTGAAGCCCTAATTGATGGTGAAAAGAACATGAGTATCATTGTTATGTGATTCTTTGCATAGTTGGCAATTGTTGGGGTTTCATGTTCTTGAAAGAAAGCATTCTATCCTATCCATTTCAGATATTGAGTTGAGTTTTCAGATTTGAGATTGAGTTTGAGCTGAGTTGATTTGAGTTGAGTTTTGAGATTGGGAGTTGAGTATAGAACATATTGAGTCTCTAACAATTCTCTTTATGCTTCTATGAGTTTGACAAATCACATTGGGTCTCTAACAATTCACTTTGTGATTTCCTACTAAGAAAGTTTTTTCTTGGTGAGCTTGTTGAGTTTTGGACGAGGTTTGGGTGGGGACTTGTGAGCGATTTTGGACAGGTTTTGGGATGTTGGGGTGGTGGGGACTTGTGAGCAGATTTGGACAGGTCCTAGCAGAGGACTTGTGAGCTGAGTTTGATAGTTCTATCAGAGAACTTGAGGACAGAGGTGCACTGGTTCTTTGAGAAGAACCTGAGGATAGATTTGGCAAGTCTTTGAGAAGGCTTGTGTGTAGAGGATTGATTTGTTCAAGTGTTGGACAGATCTGACAGACAGAGGAAGACTTGTACTAGACCGATTGACTGTGTTTGGTACAGGTTGTTGAGCTGTTGTGGACGTGATCATAGAAGGCAAGAGGTCTCTTAGGCTAAGCATTGAGGATAGGAGGTCTTCGATGGAAAGGAGTTCCACGTGTCTGGCAAGAGGTAGAGGCAGTTGATCTTCTGAGGGATCATTTCCAGAGCAGAGGGGAAGGTATCTCCTTTGAGAGAGGTCTGGGGAAGGTATCTCCTTTGAGCAGAGGCTCATAAATTCTGATTGGGGGAAGGTATCTCCTTTGGGCCGAGGCTCATAAACATTGTAATTGGGAAGGATTCCCAAAGAACTTTGAGATAACTTTTAGAGAAAAGTTTTGTGGACGTAGCCCGACCATTTTGGGTGAACCACGTTAAAATTGGTGTCACTTTGTGGATGATATTGTGCATTGCTTTGATATTGCTTTGGGTATATTGCTTTACTATTTTGAAGTATAAAGGAAAAAGTAAAAAGAGGTCTTATACTGTTCACCCCCCTCTCAGTATAAGCTTGTGTTCTTCAATTGGTATCAAAGCGGGTGCCTTCAAAAAGTTTAACAACTTGAAGGAAAAGCTAGTAAAGAACACAATGGATCATTCAAGTGGCAATGCAGCACCTATTCTTGATGGGTCAGATTTTGGTCTTTGGAGTGCAAGGATGAAGGTTCATCTAATGGCACTTGGGAATGAGGTTTGGGAAGTGATTGAAGATGAGTACACTATTCCTGAACATGGTCCTATTACTAAAGAAGAAAGGCTCCTACATCACAGCAATTCAAAAGCAATGAATGCAATCCTGAAAGGCTTACAGAAAGCAGATCTCACCAAAGTGATTCACTGCAAGACAGCTAGTGAAATGTGGAAACAGTTGAAGGTGGTTCATACAGGTGATACAAATGTCAGAAAGGCCAAGTTGAGACACTTCAAAGGTATGTTTGAACAACTCAAGATGAATGATGATGAAAATATTAGTGACTACATGCTTCGTATGGATGAGGTTGTTAACTCCATGAAAGACTTAGGTCTTGAGCTTGCTGAAAATGATGTTTGTGATAAGATTTTAAGATCTCTTCCTAATAGATTTAGTGAAAATATTTCTGCTATTGAGGAAGCTAAAGATTTGGATAAGTTGAAAAAGGATGAGCTCCATAGTATACTTGCAGCATTTGAGTTGAGAACTCAAGTGAAGGTTGATGTCAAGAAAGAGGCGACTTTCAAGGCTACCAAGAAATCCAAGGGTAAACAACTTCAAGATAGTGATGAGTCTTCTAGTGATGAAGAGGCATATTACAACAAGAAAGGCAAGTTCTCTAGAAAGCACAAAAGTATGAAAAATATAAGATGTTTCAATTGTGGAAAGTTTGGTCATTATGCTACTGATTGTACTGTTCCCAAGAATGAAAGTGATGAAGATAAACAGGATTCTAAGAGCAAGGATTCTAAAAAGCACAAGCATCACAGGAAGAACAAATATGAGCACAACAATCAAGGAAAGAGGTATTCTCACAAGCACAAGAAGAGTTTCTACCTAGACAAAGCAAGTAAGTGTTCTAGTAGTGATAGTGAAAGTTCTTCAAGTGATGATGAAAATGAGATGTTGTTCATATCAGAAAAAGAGGAAGAACCGAAACATAGATTCATTATCATGAAATGTCTTAGATGTGGAAACTTTGGTCACCTTGAGGATGATTGCACAAATAATGATTTGGTTTCTAGTATGTATGAGGATGCTTCAGAAAACTATAAGGAAGATGCATGTATGGTTTTTGAAAAGGGTAGCACCTCTAGTGATAAGAAATCTGAAAAAGGCTTTGATGATTCAAAAAGCAAACAAATAGAGGAAGATATAGAGGAAGGTGAAGTAGATCTTGAAGGTGAACTTATTAGTGCTCTTAGTGCTTTGAAAAAGGAAAGAAAGAAGAATGCTAGACTCAAGGATAAGTTAGATGAATGTTGTATGGAGAGAGATGATCTTATAGAAAGTCTTGACTTCTCTATAGCTAAGACACAGGAACTCAAGGATGAGTTAGAGTCTAAGGTTCTTGAGTATAGTGAGTTAGAACAGAAAATGGCTTCTTTGAAAGAGGAAACTAAAGAGTACAAGGATAAGCTTTACGAGGTTTCAAGATAGCTCCAAAAAGGTTAAGTCACTCATCAAAGGTCAAAGAAAGACAACGAGATAAAACAGGCCTTGGTTTTGTTAAGCCACACAAGGAACAAGTTGGAGAGTCTAGTAAGAGACTCCAAAAGGAAGAGAGTTCTGATGAGGAAAGTATTTCAGAAAAGGAGTCCTTGAATGATAGATGCACAGAAATAGAAAACAGAATTCAGAATGAGAAGAAGAAGTTTTCAGAACCTAAGAGGTCAAATAAAGGAAAGTTTCAAGGCAGATGTTTTGCTTGTCATAGGTTTGGTCACATGGCTTCACATTGCATGGCTCAAGTGAAGAAGGTAAATGACAGTTTTAGAAGTGCTAGTTACTTTCAAGGGTATTGCTACTCTTGTCAATAGTTTGGGCACAAGGCAGTCTATTGCAAGGCAAATAACAGGAACAGGTTTGATCAAAATAGGTTTGGTCAGAACAGGTTTGGTCATAATAGGTTTGGTCAGAACAGGTTTGGTCAGAATAGGTTTGGCCTGTTTGGGAATGGTTTGGTCGAACAGGTTTGGTCGAACGGTGGATTCAAAGATCAGGTTTACCTCGGAGAAACAACATCGTCAAGTGTTTCAAGTGCAACAATGAAGGTCACATAATCAGACAGTGTAGAGCTAAAATTCTAGAATACAGGAACAGGAACAGTGGCATGATCAGGTCCAAGGATCAAGGCATGGACAAGAACAGGGATGAGAACAAGAACAAGAACAAGAATATGGACAAAGAGTTCAAGAGAAGGCCCGACAAGGAAGTTATAGATGCTGATGATGATCGGTGCCTAATGGGAGTTTTACTCCCACCCCGAAATTAATCACCTCATCAGGAGGTGGGGGAGGGACTAAGCTAAGAGGCTCATTCTTAGTCCCGAGCCCCAAAGGTGACCCTTTGCCATTGATGACAAAGGGGGAGAGATATGAGTAAGGGGGAGAGCTTCAAAGTGAAGAGGAGAGCTTCAAGTTCGGGGGAGCAAAACTTCAAAGGAAGATTCTCAGTTGTGGGCACAGTTGGTCAGTTGTTAGCACAGTTGGTTTCAGTTTTGGCTCTTGAGAAGTGTTTTCGGTAAAGGTTTGCCATCAATGACAAAGGGGGAGATTGTTGGCAATTTTGGGTACTTTGGGTACATTGCCTTTGCTCAAGTGTATAAGTTGTCATTGATGTCAAGAAGCTCTTGAAGGAATTTGATTTGATGTCAAATAATTTGTTTTGATGAAGGTTACGACATGACAGTTTCAAAGGTCTTTTGTAAACCCCAAGTTGGCAGGTTTAAAGATTACAGGTGGATGCATTAGTTTAATGCATTTGGGTCCAGGAGGAAGTATTTATTTAAATAATTAAAAACCTTGTTAAGGTTCCCTTTAATTATTTTTAAATAAATATTAAATTATTGTTTGCAATGGGTTCTCCTAACCCATGGCGCAAATGTCTTAACTATGATGGCGCTATGTTTTAAGATTGTGGGCGCTAGCCAAGACCTCCGTCGACGTGTTAAACTCCTCCGACGTGTTGAACTCCTCGCCGACGTCAAGAGCTTATGGTAAAAATGCATATAAATCTCCCTCGATGAAAATCAAAAATTATCCCATCCGCATTTTGAAAAGAGTTGCTCGTTGTGAATTCGTGATTTGATGTTTGTGTTGTTCCTCGTGATTTTTGTATCTGTCATTCATTTTCTATTTTTTTTGTAATGTTTCATCATCGTCGTTCACGTCAGAAGAAAGGGAGGCATTGTTGTTTTATTTAATCCCTGGCGCAGAAGGAACAAGGCTAACAGCGTGAGGTTTAAACCTCACCGGGCGCCTTTGGCGCACCGGTAGCGGCTAGGTTGTTGGCGCGCTACCCGAACGGGAGGTTCCGCGTTCGAATAACGCGAAAGGGTTTTTCATCGTGAAGTGGACGCAGCGGGTGGTGTTAGAATTCATGCGCAATTTCTCCATAGCACGATTTTTGATGTTGGCCAAGGTATTTTCGAAATTAATTTTTGCTAAGTGTATTTTGCGGATGGAGGAAGTTTATTAGAGGGAAAAACAGCTTAGGAGTTATAAGGAGTTTAAAGCTTGTTTTATTTTGATAAAATATTCTTTTGAAGGTGTTGTTTGAAATATCTTATTGCATTCTTATGAGAGATAAATTTTATTTTTGATAAGACTATAAGGGAGAAATAAGGTGTATAAGGGATAAATTTTTCTTGTAATGTTGAGAGTGCTTTTGGTTGATTATGGAAATGAAAGCATGATGTTTTAAGGTTAAAATTGCTTCTTGTGTGAAGTTGTGAAACCTTAAGTGGGCAGCTTTGAGATTGACATTTGCTTTCATTAAATTGGTAATAATCAAGCTATTCTTTACTTGGTTAAAGTGTTGGGCTTACTCCTTTGTTGATGATTTGAAAAGTTGTTTTGTGCTCTTGTGATTTGAGTTGGTGGATGCTTTTTGTTCAAACAATATTGGAGGGAAAAGGGTATTGGTGTCCCTTTGTGGATGTTGATTGTGAATTGCTTCGAGGTTGCGTTTTGGTGTTAAATGGTGTTGATTGAACCCTTTGGTTGATGATAGCAGCATTGTTGTTGAAGCCCTAATTGATGGTGAAAAGAACAAGAGGTCTTATACTTGTTGCACCCCCTCTCGAGTATATTGAGCTTGTGTTCTTCAGATTGGTGATCGAGATTGAGCTGAGTGCCTTCGAAATGAGTTTAACGAGCTTGAAGTGAAATGAGCTGAGTGGTTTCTCTTAGTTTGACAAATAACACATTGGATCCATTCAAGTGGCAATGTCAACGACCTAATTTTCTTGATGGGTCAGATTTTGGTCTTTGGAGTGCAAGGATGAAGGTTCATCTAATGGCACTTGGGAATGAGGTTTGGGAAGTGATTGAAGATGAGTACACTATTCTTGAACAAGGTCTTAATACTAAAGAAGAAATGCTCCTACATCACAACAATTCAAAAGCAATGAATGTAATCCTGAACGGCTTATAGAAAGCAGATCTCACCAAAGTGATACACTGCAAGACAGTACTAGCGATGAATATGTTGGAATCGGTTGAAGGTGGTGTCATACGAGGTGATACAAATGTCAGGAATAGGCCAAGTTGAGACACTTCAAAGGTATGTTTGAACAACTCAAGATGAATGATGATGAAAATATTAGTGACTACATGCTTCGTATGGATGAGGTTGTTAACTCCATGAAAGACTTAGGTCTTGAGCTTGCTGAAAATGATGTTTGTGATAAGATTTTAAGATCTCTTCCTAATAGATTTAGTTAAAATATTTTTGCTATTGAGGAAGCTAAATATTTGGATAAGTTGAAAAAGGATGAGCTCCATAGTATACTTGCAGCATTTGAGTTAAGAACTCAAGTGAAGGTTGATGTCAAGAAAGAGGCAGCTTTCAAGGCTACCAAGAAATCCAAGGGTAAACAACTTCAAGATAGTGATGAGTCTTCTAGTGATGAAGAGGCATATTACAACAAGAAAGGCAAGTTCTCTAGAAAGCACAAAAGTATGAAAATTATAAGATGTTTCAATTGTGGAAATTTTGGTCATTATGCTACTGATTGTACTGTTCCCAAGAATGAAAGTGATGAAGATAAACATGATTCTAAGAGCAAGGATTCTGAAAAGCACAAGCATCACAGGAAAAACAAATATGAGCACCACAATCAAGGAAAGAGGTATTCTCACAAGCACAAGAAGATTTTCTACCTAGACAAAGCAAGTAAGTGTTCTAGTAGTGATAGTGAAAGTTCTTCAAGTGATAATGAAAATGAGATGTTGTTCATATCAGAAAAAGAGGAAGAACCGAAACATAGATTCATTATCATGAAATGTCTTAGATGTGGAAACTTTGGTCACCTTGAGGATGATTGCACAAATAATGATTTGGTTTCTAGTATGTATGAGGATGCTTCAGAAAACTATAAGGAAGATGCATGTATGGTTTTTGAAAAGGGTAGCACCTCTAGTGATAAGAAATCTGAAAAAGGCCTTGATGATTCAAAAAGCAAACAAATAGAGGAAGATATAGAGGAAGGTGAAGTAGATCTTGAAGGTGAACTTATTAGTGCTCTTAGTGCTTTGAAAAAGGAAAGAAAGAAGAATGCTAGACTCAAGGATAAGTTAGATGAATGTTGTATGGAGAGATATGATCTTATAGAAAGTCTTGACTTCTCTATAGCTAAGACACAGGAACTCAAGGATGAGTTAGAGTCTAAGGTTCTTGAGTATAGTGAGTTAGAAAAAAAAATGGCTTCTTTGAAAGAGGAAACTAAAGAGTACAAGGATAAGCTTTACAGGTTTCAAGATAGCTCCAAAAAGGTTAAGTCACTCATCAAAGGTCAAAGAAAGACAACAGATAAAACAGGCCTTGGTTTTGTTAAGCCACACAAGGAACAAGTTGGAGAGTCTAGTAAGGGACTCCAAAAGGAAGAGAGTTCTGATGAGGAAAGTATTTCAGAAAAGGAGTCCTTGAATGATAGATGCACAAAAATAGAAAACAGAATTCAGAATGAGAAGAAGAAGTTTTTAGAACCTAAGAGGTCAAATAAAGGAAAGTTTCAAGGCAGATGTTTTGCTTGTCACAGGTTTGGTCACATGGCTTCACATTGCATGGCTCAAGTGAAGAAGGTAAATGACAGTTTCAGAAGTGCTAGTTACTTTCAAGGGTATTGCTACTCTTGTAAATAGTTTGGGCACAAGGCAGTCTATTGCAAGGTAAATAACAAGAACAGGTTTGATCAAAACAGGTTTGGTTAGAACAGGTTTGGTCAGAACAGGTGGATTCAAAGATCAGGTTTACCTCAGAGAAACAACATCGTCAAGTGTTTCAAGTGCAACAATGAAGGTCACATAATCAGACAGTGTAGAGCTAAAATTCTAGAATACAAGAACAGGAATAGTAGCATGATCAAGTCCAAGGATCAAGGCATGGACAAGAACAGGGATGAGAACAAGAACAAGAACAGTGACAAGAATAGGAATATGGACAAAGAGTTCAAGAGAAGGCCCGAAAAGGAAGTTATAGACGCTGATGATGATCAGTGCCTAATGGGAGTTTTACTCCCACCCCAGAATTAATCACCTCATCAGGAGGTGGGGGAGGGACTAAGCTAAGAGGCTCATTCTTAGTCTCGAGCCCCAAAGGTGACCCTTTGCCATTGATGACAAAGGGGGAGAGATATGAGTAAGGGGGAGAGCTTCAAAGTGAAGAGGAGAGCTTCAAGTCAGGGGGAGCAAAACTTCAAAGGAATATTCTCAGTTGTGGGCACAGTTTCTTAGTTGTTAGCATAGTTGGTTTCAGTTTTGGCTCTTGAGAAGTGTTTTCAGTAAAGGTTTGCCATCAATGACAAAGGGGGAGATTGTTGGCAATTTTGGGTACTTTGGGTACATTGCCTTTGCTCAAGTGTATAAGTTGTCATTGATGTCAAGAAGCTCTTGAAGGAATTTGATTTGATGTCAAATAACTTGTTTTGATGAAGGTTACGGCATGATAGTTTCAAAGGTCTTTTGTAAACCCCAAGTTGGCAGGTTTAAATATTATAGGTGGATGCATTAGTTTAATGCATTTGGGTCCAGGAGGAAGTATTTATTTAAATAATTAAAAACCTTGTTAAGGTTCCTTTTAATTATTTTTAAATAAATATTAATTTATTGTTTGCATTGGGTTCTCCTAACCCATGGCACAAATGTCTTAACTTTGATGGCGCTATGTTCTAAGATTGTGGGCGCTAGCCAAGACCTCCACCGACGTGTTAAACTCCTCCGCCGACGTGTTAAACTCCTCGCCGACGTCAAGAGTTTATGGGAAATATGCATATAAATCTCCCATGATGAAGATCAAAGATTATCCCATCCGCATTTTTGAAAAGTGTTGCTCATTGTGAATTCACGATTTGATGTTCGATTTCTTCCTCTCTGTGATTTCTGTATCCACCGTTCATTTTCCATTTTTGTCATAAGGTTTTGTCATCGTCGTTCATGTCAGAAGATAAGGAGGCCTATTGTTTATTTTAGCCCTGGCGTAGAAGGTACAAGGGAAACAGAGTGAGGTTCAAACCTCACCGGATGCCTTTGGTGCACCGATAGTGGCTAGGTTGTTGGCGCGCTACCCGAATGGGAGGTTCCGCATTCGAATAACGTGAAATGGGTTTTCTTCATTGAAGTGGACGCAGTGGGTGGTGTTAGAGTTCATGCACAATTTCTCCATAGCGCGATTTTTGGTGTTGGCCAAGGTATTTTCAAAATTAATTTTTGCTAGTGTATTTTGCGGATGGAGGAAGTTTATTAGAGAGAAAAATAGCTTAGGAGTTATAAGGAGTTTGAAGCTTGCTTTATTTTGATAAAATATTCTTTTGAAGGTGTTGTTTGCATTATCTTATTGCATTCTTATGAGAGATAAAGTTTATTGTTGATAAGACTATAAGGGAGAAATAAGGTGTATAAGGGATAAATATTTCTTGTAATGTTGAGAGTGCTTTTTGGTTGATTATGGAAATGAAAGCATGATGTTTTAAGGTTAGAATTGCTTCTTGTGTGAAGTTGTGAAACCTTAAGTGGGCAGCTTTGAGATTGACATTAGCTTTCATTAAATTGGTTATAATCAAGCTATTCTTTACTTGGTTAAAGTGTTGGGCTTACTCCTTTGTTGATGATTTGAAAAGTTGTTTTGTGCTTGGTGATTTGAGTTGGTGGATGCTTTTTGTTCAAACAATGTTGGAGAGAAAAGGAGTTCTACTTGTTTCCTTTTCTGATGTTGATTGTGAAATGCTTCAAGGTTGTGTTTTGATGATTACTTAACTGGAACAGGAGGTTGGTTTTGAGTTAAATGGTGTTGATTGAACCTTGTTTGATGAGCATTGTTGTTGAAGCCCTAATTGATGGTGAAAAGAACATGAGTATCATTGTTATGTGATTCTTTGCATAGTTGGCAATTGTTGGGGTTTCATGTTCTTGAAAGAAAGCATTCTATCCTATCCATTTCAGATATTGAGTTGAGTTTTCAGATTTGAGATTGAGATTGATCTGAGTTGATTTGAGTTGAGTTTTGAGATTGGGAGTTGAGTATAGAACATATTGAGTCTCTAAAAATTCTCTTTATGCTTCTATGAGTTTGAAAAATCACATTGGGTCTCTAACAATTCACTTTGTGATTTCCTACTACAAAAAATTTTCTTGGTGAGCTTGTTGAGTTTTTGGACAAGTTTCGGTGGGGACTTGTGAGCGGTTTTGGACGGGTTTCGGTGGGGACTTGTGAAAGTTTTGGGAAGTTTCGGTGGGGCTCTGTGAGGTTTTGGAGCTTGGGGACTTGGGAGGGAGAAATTTTGGATAGGTTCCGGTGGGGACTTGTGAGCGGATTTGGACGAGGTCCTAGCAGAGGACTTGTGAGCTGAGTTTGATAGTTCTATCAGAGAACTTGAGGACAGAGGTGCACTGGTTCTATGAGAAGAACCTGAGGACAAATTTGGCAAGTCTTTGAGAAGGCTTGTATGCAGAGGATTGATTTGTTCAAGAGTTGGACAGATCTAACAGACAGAGGAAGACTTGTACTAGACCGACTGACTATGTTTGGTATAGGTTGCTAAGTTGCTGTGGACGTGATCATAGAAGGTAGAGGTCTCTTAGGCTAAGCATTGAGGACAAGAGGTCTTCGGTGGAAAGGAGTTCCACGTGTTGGCAAGAGGTAGAGGCAGTTGATCTTCTGAGGGATCATTTCTAGAGCAGAGGGGAAGGTATCTCCTTTGAGCAGAGGCTCATAAATTCTGATTGGGGGAAGGTATCTCCTTTGAGCAGAGGCTCATAAATTTTGATTTGGGGAAGGTATCTCCTTTGGGCCGAGGCTCATAAACATTGTAATTGGGAAGGATTCCCAAAGAACTTTGAGATAACTTTTAGAGAAAAGTTTTGTGGACGTAGCCCAACCATTCTGGGTGAACCACGTTAAAATTGGTGTCACTTTGTGGATGATATTGTGCATTGCTTTGATATTGCTTTGGGTATATTGCTTTACTATTTTGAAGTATAATGGAAAAATTAAAAAGAGGTCTTATATTTTTCACCCCCCCCTCTCAGTATAAGTTTGTGTTCTTCATTTTGAAACCACAAGCAAAATGAAAAGTCCTAGAACTATTACTAACCACAAATAAGCCCATGCCAAATAATCATTAAATAATTATCATCGAAATAATAATATCACATCATATGGACAAGTTGATTTTACACTTATTAGTATATAGTAAATTCCTCATAGCCCTTTTGATGATAACTAAATAAAACCCTATCATTGGTAGTAATTCTTGAGTCTTTTCAATGATAACTAAAATGACTCTACCATTGATTGTGATTAGACCTAGACATTGACTATAGATGATCTAACAAGGTTGGTTATCATCCACATCTATTTGGGTTTATGTCCTTTGACTCTTATCTACGATCTTTCCACCACATGCATAAGACACATTTGTTGGAGGGATATAGTTGAGACAAAATCAACAAAATTGGTAAGTGGAGGAAGAATCATATGATTTCATCATCAAGAGACCTTGTGAGATCCCTACTTATCCTACATTCATTAAAGAAGGTCACCTAATTCAACATATTTGCACCAATGAATTCTTTAGAAAGGAGACAATCATAAAGTAGTAGAGTTGAATTTGGCATAAGCAACACTTCATGTCAAGAATCTTGTGGATGGGTTAAATGTCATCATTTGTAATTCATATTTCTTTGAAATACAAAGAAATCCCAATAAATTTACCTAAAGGAAAGAAAATGAAAATTTGGTCAAAAGAAAATAAAAAAAATTTAGATAAAAAGAGGAATTAAAGGATCCAACTCAAGTGGTTCTAGTATTATATGGACCTCACTCTAGACATCTAAACATGGAAAAAAATTTAAAGGAGTAAAAAAATAATGAGTAGTAGAAGAACAAATTTTCTTAAAAGGGCCAACGTACATAAAAAATAGAAGTTTCAATTAGCACAAGAGAGAAAGGAATATCAAAAGATTGAAATTTTTGAAAGTTTTAGAAGAAGGAATTTAAAAATATCCTAAGATTGTGACAAGGTAAAAAACCTCTAACATCTAAAGAAACCAAAAGGTCCAACAAAATTCTTTGGGTATTTTACAAAGTTTTGATCAAAGAGAAAAGAAAAAAACACCCGATAATGGACCAAGGCATGACTTAAATAAAAAGTAGAAGTTCTAATAAGTGTAAGAGATAGAAAGGAATATCAAAATATCATAATTTTTGAAATTTTTAATAAACAAAATTGAAGAAAAATCCTAATATCGAGAAAAGGTTAAAAACCTTCAACATTTGAAGAAACTAAAAGGCTCAACAAAAGTTCTAGTTCAAATATTTTACAAATATTTGATGAAACTCCTAATAATGAACTTCCTCAAGGTTTGGACCATCTTGAAGAAAGATCATATTAGGGTGTAAAGTATAAATAATGGTGGATGAGCTCCCAAAAAAGGTAAATTTGATGGATTAATGTGTCACTGGTAAAAAAGATTAAGGATCACCAATTGGGATCATTTTAGTTTAACTATCCAAGGAGAAGTAGGTGGTATATTGAAGACAAAGGCATGATGTGTGCAATAGCAATAGTCTCAAAACTGATAGGAGTATTGATAAAAGGTGCTTCCATTCAATATTTAAAATCCCTAGAAAAGAGTAACTAATATTATCAGTTCATCCTGCAAATATTAGAGGGAAATAATCTCTATTTTGTAATCTATAGATAATAGTTCATTTAGCATAGTAAAGGATCGATGAGTTGTGCAAGTCATAGTATATATTTCCCTTCATTTCTTTTGGTATAGTAGTATGTGTATATCTAGGTGGTCTTGAAGACAACTGGTAGGGTACCTAGGAATAGATAATTGGAGATATATTATTATATTGTATAAGGGTTGGCATGGGCCATACATAACCCAAGGTTGATTGTATTATAATATTATATTATATTATAATATAATATTATATTAGTAGTAGGCTCCCCAAAGTAGAATAAGAATATGGATATATAAAGAAGAGATATTTGTCATTGTAATCATCATTGAAAAAGAATCTTATGTAATCGTCTATGCCCACGAAGTGGCCTCTCACCTTGGGAGATCTTATGGAGTTATTCCTTCCTTAAGGATTATTATTGGTGTTTCCCTACCTTAAGGGTATTATCTATCTCTCTCACATTTGTGGATTGTTATTGTGGATAATGTATTGTGGATGAATGATTTGATATTTCTGCATATTGGTGAATGGTTTATGTTAACAGATTGTGCAGAATTTGAAGAGCTTTAAAATGAGTGGTCATATGAATCAATCTGAGTAGTATTGAGGGAGATACGACCTTTTGAATTTAGTCATCCAGAACAAGGATAGTGACGAATTTCGCAGATTTTTTTGGAAATATGTCTCATATTTCAGAAGCCATATCTCTGTGAGAGTTTATATGATTCAGGTGATTCTTGGATCAGTTTGTGCATAATTTGAAGAGCTTTAAAATGAGTGGTCATTTGAAGGAATCCAAGTAGTATTGATGGAGACACAACCTTCTGAAGTTAGCCATCTGGAACAAGGGTAGTGACAAATTTTCAAGTCGCAAATTTTTCAAAAGATGAAATTTGTTTAGTTCGGGTACGCAAATCAGTTGAACATTATTTTGTTTCGAAGAAAAATTGCAGATCTAGTTGTCTATGTGGATTTTTAGCTTCAACTCAGTGGGAAGATATTTATTTCCATAAAACCCTAATTTGCATTAGGGCATGATATATATTATCAAAAAAAAAAACCCTAGTTGCATTAGGGCATGAACAATGAGACTCCAAACGTTTTCTGGAGAAAATGATATTGATGTTAGGGATTGGTGGAAAATTTTTAAATACTTGTTTCATCATGATCCTATTTGGATAGATTGGCTTTCTGCTTTTCTTGGAGGAGTTTTGATTTGGTATCGTAGAATTCCTCATAAAGATCAACTAACTTGGGAAACAATGGAGCATAAATTCTTGAGTAAATGGGACCCATATTATATAGATAGCCTAATGGATGTCATCGAAGACCTTGAAAAGAAACTACAGGGAATTCAAAATGAGCGAAATGAAATAAATGGAGATTGGGAAGTTTTCAGGAAACAGAATGAAGACTATGAAAAAGAAATAAAATTACTCAAGAAGAAAGAGGAAAAGGTCAAGGAAGATAATGAGAGGAATATAGAAGGCACATCGTTGGATTTACAAAAGCAATAGTAGAATAAAAAAGGTTTAAATTCAGCTAAAAGTTCTATTTTGCAAGTTCATGGAAGCATTCAAAAGGAATAGGTTATTATTTCCATTGACCCTAGTAGTAGATATAATTTTATTAATATTGTTTTGGCTAAGAAGTTGCAAGTTCAAGCAACAAAAATTAAGGATATACAGCTAGAGGGTGAACATGTTCAGATATTTGAAGATTTGAAGATCATCATGGATAAATATGTTTTACATTCAAATTTCTATGCTACTGAGATGGATAAGGAGGATATTTTTCTTGGTTATCCTTGGTTATATTCTTTGGGTACTGTTAACATTAATGTGCAAAAGAAGTTTATGAAGTTATGGTATAGGAAAAATAAGATAACATTGCAGGATATTTCTCAGCTTGAGGAGCAGGGATGCAAGAAAAATTAAGAAGTGGTTGTAGAGAAACAAATTGAAGAACCTGAAATAGAATCCAAGAAGGTCGTAGCAGCAACAAAGTCCATGGAAGAAGTAGCAGCAACGGAATTCATGGAAATAATAGTAACAGAGTCCAAGGAAGCTTTGATAGAAGAGCACAAGGACACACCAAACAAAGATAACATGAAAGGACAATGTGTAGAAGAATTTAAAACAATGGATCCAAATGTTGAGAAGTCAAAGAAGGTAGAACATCAAGTTAAGGTTGCACCATATCACCATCCACACCACCATGAGCATCAACAATCTTGGAGGTATGGTTCAAGGCAACAATATTATGGTTCTACATGGAATCAGAAGGGCACCAACTATGGCAGTGTTCGGAAGAGAAAGCATAGGGATCTTGGTTTTCAGAGTGGATCATCAGCATCAAGGAAAAAGTGGACCCATCATTCAAGTTATAAAAATATAGTAGCAAAAGCATGGAGCCAACAAAATAGATTTGGATACTCAAGTAACAAAATGGCATACCAACATCAACGTGTTTCACTTGGATGGATGGATGATCGATATTGGTACCAGTTGCTAACTTTGCTTAGCAAATCATATTATCATGTTTCTTCATATGTTTCGAGGACGAAACATTTGTAAGGAGGGTGGCATGGTAGGGTACCTAGGAATAGATAATTGGAAATATATTATTATATTGTATAAGGGTTGGCATGGGCCATACATAACCCAAGGTTGATTGTATTATAATATTATATTATATTATAATATAATATTATATTAGTAGTAGGCTCCCCAAAGTAGAATAAGAATATGGATATATAAATAAGAGATATTTTTCATTGTAATCATCATTGAAAAATAATCTTATGTAATCGTCTATGCCCACGAAGTGGCCTCTCACCTTGGGAGATCTTATGGATTTATTCCTTCCTTAAGGATTATTATTGGTGTTTCCCTACCTTAAGGGTATTATCTATCTCTCTCACATTTGTGGATTGTTATTGTGGATAATGTATTGTGGATGAATGATTTGATATTTCTGCATATTGGTGAATGGTTTATGTTAATGATAATAAAGATATGCAACAACAACCCAAAACCCCACTACTGGCATAATATTTGTAATATTTTCACTTTCATACTATAACACCCCTCCTTGGCAAAAAAATTGAGGAAAATAAACTATGTTTTGATATAATTATGAGATGGCATAATTTATCTCTTGATGATTAAATAGAATGATTGCTTTATTTAAAACTCGGAGCATGATATTATTGGTGTATTTTTCGGTGCAGGATTAGGTACCTACTCCATGGTGGGAATATGAGAAAACCACCTACCATAATGGATACCTAGGGAAATGATGATAATGATGTGCTCATGAAACAACTTAGGGTAATAATGAAAATTACTCTTCATCTAGATGCATTGCAATTATTTATTTTCCCATAACTCACACCCTTGGGTGAGGAAGTTGTTTGCAATGAGACTCATTAAAATTGGTCGATGATGGAATTATTCTATCTTAAATGAGATCACCCATTTAAGGATAAAATAATGGTGGTGTGGAGCTTTGATGGGTGCATATTTGTGTTCTATTGTATTATTCTTAAGCTTTTCTAATATTTGATTACCTTCATTTTATTGGACCTATATTTGTCTACTTGTAAAGTAGATTTGATACTTTAATTTGAATAAAGAATTAATAGCTTAATAGTTTGAGTTTAATTAATTAAAAATCAATTTATTATTTGTCTCATTAAAATATATTTTTACTTTATCATAGATTTTGTATTATGAGCATAAGTGTAGCTCTTTAAGAGGTGTGCTACCCTAATGGTTCCCAAGGTGTTGAATACCCTCTATATTAACACCTTCTTGGGCATTACACGATGGTATTTCATGCATAAATTGTTGTTTGGTCTCCCTGCTTCTTAAGAAGGGTGTCAAACAATTTTTAGGGATGAGGTGAGAAGGAAAGGAGAACTAGACATTGGAAGAAATAAGGATTGTGAGGAGCACTATGTATCAGGTAGAGGATTGAAGGTGAGCTTAAGAAATCCAAGCACTGAATTATGAGATTGGCAACTTTGCTATGTACATTCATTTTTATAGCTATTTTTACTAGGTTGTTTATTTATGTCTAGGTGGTTTTTGCATATGTTGCTTGTTCACCTTACTTTGGTGCTTTGATTTATTGCTTTGAATTTTCCCCTTGTGGTTCCTTTGTTATTCCTCATTGTGTGATAGTATTTTGTTTTTGTTAGGTATTTTTCCCCTATAAGCATTCCCTTCTTAGGCACTATCTTGTGCGTTAGATTTGCTAGTGAGTTTACATACCCAATAAGTTCCCCTATTGTTGTGTAGGGTGTTTCCTATGTGTGTGGTAACATTTTTTGTGTTTCCCCATTCGTTCTCTTTTTTTGACACCTTCCTTTGATCATTCACCGAAGGGAGTGTTGATTGGTTCCCTAAGTGTGTTCTTCGTACAGGTTGTTTTATCTCTATGTTCATTGTGCATTGTAGGTGGTTAGAGTTTTCTTCCCTTATGTGGATTTTTGCTATAAGTTAGACCTTGGGAGTTTCTTTGTCTGGTTGTGTGTTGTTTTACCTTTGCCTTTTTGTTGTAGCCTAGCTTGATTTATGCTATGTTTTTATGTGTCAGTCTATGTACACCTTGTTTTAGGGTTTGCTTCATTTTGGTGTTTAGGGTTTTGGCATCATCTTGACTGGTTTGGTTTTACCTTTAGCTTGAAAACCTGTGTTGTAGCATGTTGTGTATCTTGATTTTATGTTCCTTTTAAGATTTTATTGAATCTAAAGGAACCCTTAACATTATATAATGCTTATTATGCTTTGTTCTTATTGATTATGTAATATTAATTTATATAGTGATTCCTAAGATCCATGTGGGTTAAGGAATAATTATAATCAGAATTATGGGCTTCTCATGCTTGTTTTTACTTTGCTTTTGTATACTTATGTAATTTAAATTATTTATAGTGATTCTTGAGATCCATGTGGGTTAAGGGATCACTATAAAAGAGAAGTATGGGCTTCTCTTATTTTATGTGATTTGGTTATTTAGGCTTGTGAAGATAATTTATTTATAATGTATCATGAGGTCTATGTGGATTAAGGATCATTATGAAGAGAAGTATGAGATTCTATAAGTTTTGTTATGTGATGATGGGATCCTTTCTATATGTGGAAGCTCTTTTATTTTATCTTGCTTGTGCATGGTTGATACATACTAGAGAAAAATTTAAATTTAGTAGCATTGCATTCAAAGTTGTTCTAATCCCTAATTAAACTTTAAATAAATGGTGGTTCTTTCCTTCAAGATGGCAAAGTTTTGGATGGTTGGAGTTTGAAATTTGATCTTAGATTTTATAAAAAAAATAGAATTATATTGTTGTAAATAAGCAAAGACTTGTTTTATTCTAAACTATTGTAATCTTGACTCATCTTTCCAAAATATATTTTATGATAAAATGAAGAGATTCTTTAATTATAAATTTGATTGTGATTGATGTTTGGGTAGAACTTAAGCTTTGATTTTTAGATTGTGCAAAATAATATTATAATGGTTAATGACTACTTTGAATTGGAATGTCATGCTTTATATTTAATCTCTTATGATAAATGGTTTATAATTCCTTTAATTGTTGTAATACTTTGTTCTACAAGAAATAAGTTGTCTTTATTGCATAGTTATGGATGGAAAATATTTTGAGAGTTATGTTTTGCTTACAACATATTTTGGGTTTATGTTTAAGAGGAATATTTTTTTGGCACTTATATTTTGAGTTGATTATTGCAATATTTTATGTTTTGGTTTATCTTGTAGTGTATTGTTGTTCTCTATCCTTGGGGTGGGTAGGGTTACCTTCCTCTTTATTTTAAATCTAAATCCCAAATCTTGGAAGCAGTTGCATGAATGCAATAACCAAGTAGTTGAGAGTCCTAGAAGAAGTTGTGAGCATGTGATAGCTTGGACCTCTTGAGCCTAGAAGGAGTTGTATGCATAATAGCCAAGTTACTTAAAAGTAGTCATACCTTGATCGAGAAGGGTCAAGTGTGTGAATTTAATCTATTTCACAATACAAAAGTGGTGGGACACGTACAAATTAGGTAGAAAAAATTAAGTTGAAAACCTTAAATGGGATGAGTTCATTAAGGCTTTTAAGAAAAGGTTTCTCACTAACCAATTTTATATTGAAAATTTTGAAGCATTCTCTACCCTCCATTAAGGATCATTACCTCTAGAAGTATATTATCATAAATATGTAATACTTTTGAAATATGTTCTATAATATGAGAACAATGAGCATCTTATGGTACATAAGTTTATTCAAGGGTTGGATCCTAAGATAAGGATAGTGATCAACCTACTTAAACCCAAAACCTTATAGGAGGTATATGATCCAGCTATATAAGAAGAAACCAATCTTCAAACAAGAAGAACTTACTTCAATTATCCAAGAATGAATTTAAATAAAATAAAAGATTTGAGGAAAAGAAAGAGTGTAGTATTCATCAAATGGGATAAAGATCAAATTAAAAGAAATAAAAACAATTCAAAGTTCAAAAATAGGAAAAATGGAAATTTAGGTCAAAATAAGAAGAAATATCATAAGGAGGGATTAAATCATAGCAACCCTAATTATAATGACAAAAAAAAAAATAATAAGAGATAGTATAAATAATGTAGGAGAAGTACCATGCACCTAGGAAAGGTTGTTACATCTACGGTGGTCCTCACTATGCCAAAAATTCACTTAGAGAGAAAATTCTAGCCATAGAGTGAAGGATCCATCACACCAAATTAGTGCTACCATTGGAAGTCAAACTTTATATGGACAAGCAACATTGATGCTATTAAATGGTAAGCTATTTTCTAGAGATGTAAAAAAAATTATAGATAGTGGAGCCACAAATAGTTTTATTTCCACTAGTATTATCGGGGATATACCGAAAAGACCTAGATTTTTGGCACAAGGATGAAAAGTAAAGTATAGTTTTGGGTAAACCTACTCTATGGATCAATATTCACCTTCAAATGAGATAAACCTACCTGAGAGATCTATTATATCACACTTGTATGTGGCACCTCTTCACAACTCTAATATTATCTTAGGGATGGATTGGTTGAAGGCACATGGAGCTTTAATCAATTTCAAGAGATGTGGATGGATTTTATTGATAAATATAAGAGGATAATAAGAGTTCAAAGTGGGAAAGACTCTTTCTAACCCCACTTTATCTGATCTATGCAATTAAATAAAGCTATCAAAAGAGGTAGTTTCTCTATGTAGTGAAGATAAATGGTAGGACTAGGGAAAAAGGAGATGAGGAAATTTTTAAGAAGCATTCAATTATTCATGAGTTTCAATATGTATTCCCTAAATACCTTTTTGTTCTACCACCTTGAAGGTAATTTTATTTCACTATTAAATTAATGCCAAGAGCTAAACCTATCTGCAAGACACATTATAGAATGAATCATATTGAGTTACTGGAGCTAAAAGTTCAGCTTTAGGAATTATTAGAAAAATATTTTATCAAACCAAGTTTGTCGCCTTGGGGTGCTCCTATGTTATTTGTAAAATTGAAGGATGGTTCCCTAAGACTATGTATAGAATATAAAATGCTAAATAAGGTAACCATTAAGAACAAGTATCATCTACCTCAAATAGATGACCTCTTTGATCAGTTGAAGGGTGCTACCATATTTTCAAAAATAGATCTGAGATTCGATTACCATAAATTAATTTAAATAAGAATATAACCATAATATGACCTTCAAAACTTGGTATGGACACTATTAGTTTATAGTATTACCATTTGGGTTAAAAAATACACTGATAGATTTCATGAATCTAATGGATAATGTGTTTAGGGGTTATCTTGACCAATTCGTATTAGTATTATTGGATGATACATTAATCTATTCTTGAAACAAGGAAGAGCATGATTAGAACCTTTAATTAGTATTAGAAGTGATAAGGAAGAATCAAATTTTTGGAAAGTTATCCAAGTGTGAGTTCTATTCCCCACAATTATAGTACTTGGGACACATTATCTGAGTAGAAGGTATTGCTATAGATCCATAAAATATCGAGCCTATACTAAATTGGCCTATGCCTAAAAATATGTTAGAGATCAAGAATTTCATGGGACTCATAGGATATTTAGGTATTTTGTAAAAATACTCGAAAATTACCTACCCAATCACCAACCTTTAGAAAAAGGGAAAAGAGTTCAAATTGATGGATAAGTGTGAGGTCGCATATGAGACATTGAAAAAAAAATTGACAATGATACCAATTCTAAATATTTTGGACCCTATTGAAAATTTCATGATGTGTACTAATTCTTCTATAGAAGGTTTGGGTAGATTGTTATATCAAGAAGAAGCTATAGTGGCTTACAAGTCTAGGAAACTCAAGAAGCATGAGGTGAACTATGCCACTCATGATCTAGAATTGGCTATTATTGTACATGCCCTAAAGGTTTGGAGGTACTACTTGCTAGGTATATTATTTGAGCTAAGGATGAATCCTCAAAGCCTAAGGTATATTTTTACCCAGTTTTTGCTAAATGCAAGATAAAGAAGATAGGTAGAGTTCTTAGTAGAATATGATTTTGGTATTTGATTATATCAAAGGTAAGGAAAATAAGGTGGTAGATACCTTGAGAAAGATAAGACACGTAAATAAATTAACTCAAAGCCATGTATATTTGATGGATAAGGTTAAGGAAATACAACTCAAAGATCCTTATTACCTAGAACTTTGAAAGAAGATAGTGGGTTCTTCAAAAGGAAACAAAGGTTTCAACATAAAGAATGAGGTTTTATGTTTTAAGGATCAAGTAGTCATACCCAAATTAGGTGATCTAAGAAGGATGATCTTGCAAGAGGCACATAATTCTCCCTATTTTTCTCATCTAGGAGGGTCAAAAATGAGGAAAAACATGAAAATACCTTCTATTAGATTGGAATGAAGCAAGATATTACTTAATTCATTACCAAATTTCTAGAATGCCAAAAGGTTGTTAGCTTTTGATGATTTATATTTAATGAAATACAACCACAAGATGTAAAATGAGAAAGCAATGTTAACTATATGATAATGCCAATATAATATGTAGGAAAAATATATGAGAAAATTATACAATAACTCATAAAATAGCCATTAACAAAAGCTCATGAAAATAGTACAATGTAATATTATGGAGGAATTTAACTCTCTAAAATTTATGCATGATCTACATTGTACCCACTAAATTCACTATACTTTCTCACTCTCTAATCTCTATCATTTTCTTCTAGGGAGATATGTCCATCACTCTCTAATATCTATCATAAGATGTATATATGGAGATATGTCCATTGGAATTTCATCTACATTTGACTCTTCATATACCTAATCTATGACTCATGTACATGTGGACTACATGCACATTTACATCATTGCACATTCTAGCACTTGTGCATTTATAACATTGCATGAAGTAACTACTCAAACCTTAATCTAAGACAAAATCCTAATCAAAATATGTACCCAAGGTGGTACATTGGCATGTACCAAATAATGTGATATATTCCAACACCCCCTGTATTACATTATTTCTGTATTAAAGACTTTAGTATTTAATATGGTTCTTCGTCTTTAAAATATTATTTTGTCTTGGTCAAGTTCTTCGAATTGTCTCTTTTATTTCAATTTACTTTGCATGGTATGCCTCCTTGATAAAGTTCCTTTTCTTCATATTATTTATAATTATCTTTGGAGTCAATTTTTGTGCTTTCATGAGTTGTCATGCTATCACCAAATTTGTGCAAAAACATTTCCTCTTTGCCTTTGTTCTTCTTATCGCTATTCTTATTTAGTATAAAATATTCTAATTAATCACTTAAGGCATCATGATAAGATATTGAGTTAGTAGAACTTGAAGTATCAATATTGCATGAGGATTGAAATATCTTCTCTAAGAAGGATTCATCTATTTTTATTTTCTTTTTAAGTGATTCAATCAATCCTTTTTGTTCTACATTCTCATATTTGTAATATTTGAATGTAAGTAATGCCATATATAAAATGCTACCAATGTCTATGGGAATTTTAATATCATCCTTTCCATTATAAATTGCTTTAGTGATTCTAGCATATAGATAATATTGTAGAGTTCTAAAGTTTTCTTCTAAGGCTTCACTATAGATCACTTTTGAAGTAAGATCTAAGTTCCCTTTAGACTTTATAAGTAAATTATTTATTCCAATTTTTATGATGTTTTCCCTTTCCTTTTTGATGATGTTTTCCATATATTTATTTATTGTATTCTTTGAATTAGACATCCTTTTTTCTCCTTAGTACATTGATAATACCTTGAAAATATTAATGCTCAATCAAGAATTTAATTTTCCAAATCTCTAGGTAGAATACTTTTAACTCCTAAGTGTTGAGAAAAATTTTAATGCAAGTTTTGTATTTCAAAACCTTTGAAGTTGTCTACCTTATAACTCCCTAGTTAATAATATGTGAACAAACTTGATAAAACATTTTCAAATCTCAATTTTTGTAGAACCCATTATATCTCCCAAGTGTTTTGAGTATACTATGGTCTTTATAAAGTGCTTGGCTTCCTTTAGATTTTATTTTGAGTTGAATCCCTAATTTTTTGATGCCAATTTTAATATAATCTCCAACTCATATTTTTCACCTTAATTCTCCCTATTGTGTTAGAGTTAGAGTATATATTACATCATTTGGATCATGTAAATGTACCACATTTGGTACATAGTTAGAGTAGAGATTGCTTTAGGGGGAAGTTAACTACTTACTTCAAGCAATGTAATAAATGCACAAGTGTCGAGGTCCAAGGTTCAAATCTCGGGCCTTGTCGGACTGAATGCTTGTCCCTTTCCTGGTGTTTTTAGCGGTGTAAAAGGTTTAAAATTATTGTGGCATGGTGGTTATAGGGGCAGAATGTGCAAAGATATGTGTGGCAGCTTTTGGGGTGGACAGTGCAGAATACTGTGGCAACCATAAAAGTTGGACAGCCTGCCCGAATTCATGGCGGCTACTGATTCCACCATGTAAATTCAAAAAAAATAAATGCGCAAGTGTCAATGTGCATGTTATAATATACAAGGTATCCACTTGTACAACTAGGTAGAGTGTTGGCCAAGGAATCTATTTTCCTATATAAAGGGCCTCATAGTGATAGATCATAAGACACAATATATATATATATATATATATCAAGAGCATTGTAGTAGATAGTAGTAGATAGTGGTAGAGCTCCTATATGGAACACAATGTAGTTCTTTAGATTATATTAATGGAGTGATCATATCCTCCATATTGCATTGTATTTTCACCACTTTCTATTTATAGTATATTTTAGTCATATTGCATACTCACTTTCTTTCATCTTATCAGGACCTATGTTAGATATCTCCCACTGCATATATCCTTAAAAGCTAAAATTATTATTAGAGCCATGGTGAATAGAGATAGGAATAGTAGGACCTACATCCATCATAGTTTCTCTTTGGACTTTTAGAAACTGGACTCACCAGTGTGCACCGCCACTTGCAAAAGTCATTATAATAAAAGTCCAGTAGGTTAATAGAAATAGGGAGAGAATCACAAGTGAGGTTAGTTACAAAAATTTTGAGATTACATCTAGCAAGGGTCTTTCGATAGAGTTGCAAAAAAACTTGTGAAGATTTGGACTCAACGTTCATACCACTAGATTGACAAATCAACTAGTGAAAAATATTATCTCTAGATTTATAAGTTATTTTGTTACATATTCTAACAACTTGTTGCAGTAAAAGGAGATTCAAGAAAAATTTTGGGAATCTTCCTATAAGAGAGTTAGGAAGATTATATTCTTAGAAGTATTCCAACACTTGTAGCAACAAGGAAGAAGACTAAATATTTCAAAGACCTCGAGAAAGGTCCCATTCCAAGAGATACAATACTGTGAAGTGTAGAAGTAAATAAAAATGCCACATTAACCTTATAGCAGACTCAAGAAAAAATGGACTCCATAATACGAGTCAAGGAGGAGATAGGATATTGGTGATCGCCATTCAAGATCAATACTTATAGAGTATATAAGAAGAAAAGGCCAGAGAAGCCTAGAAGAATAAGAGGCAAGAGAAACCTAGAAGAAGAATAGGCTAGAGAAGCCTAGAAGAAGAAAAATCTAGAGAAATCCTAGAAGAAGAAAAATCTAGAGAAGCCTTGAAGAAGAAAATTCTAGAGAAGCCTTGAATAAGAAAAGGCTAAAGAAGCCTTGATCCAAAAAATTGTTAGAGTTAAAGTAAAGTGCACTATGCCTTCCTTGACACTTGTCAGTTTCATTGACAAGTGTCATGTTCATCATATAGGCCTTGTGCCTATTTATGTAACACATTTTTATGAATAATTTAATCCCTTCAGTTTTCCCTCCTAACATTTGGTATCAGAGCAGGTGGAGGCATTTTTTTTGGGAGATATTTTATTTCTCAGTCGTTAAAATTATTTGGGCTTGGCTTTCTCTGCATAAAGCTTTCGGGCCACTTTGTCGTAAGCGCGCGCCGCCTCCTCTTCGGTGGCGAAGGTTCCGAGCCACACGCTCCTCTTCTTGCATGGATCCCAGATCTCTGCCCCGAATTTCCCTAACGGCCGTCCCTTCACGCCGCCTTTCACCAGCCGGATCATTCCTTTTTAGGTGAAGAAAAAGTTGTTTCTATTGTAAACGCCCCTTTGCCAGCAGCGCCGCCGCGATAAACACCACCATCATGACGGATCCGTCTTAGCGCAATTCCTGTCGTGAAATCCGACCTCTCGAGCCCTCGTGGACGATTCGAGTGACGATGAGGGAGATATGAATACCGCCATGATTAGCCCCTGGTTCTGCCCCTGCTCTGCCGTAAACCCTCACGGTGCTCAGAATTCTCCCAGGTTGGGGGCCTCTCGTAGGAGTTTTTCGCGGTTCTATGAGCGCCACGACAGTCGCCAGGCATGGGCTCATCGCGAAGGACTGCGCGCGGAGGCATTGCTGCCATGTTCCCAGGGGCTTCTGCAAGAGGCAATCGAAACCCGATGGGACTAAGTTCGCCGGGTGGCGCGCAGAGGTGGAGCAAAGAATCAGTCTTTGTGAGATCGCGCAGAAATTTGGCGACGAAATTTTTTTGTTTTTTTATTCAATGTTGACGAAATTCGACGTGTTTACTCGAGCGCGCATGAGTCCGTTGAGAACCCCCAAATCTCAGCCAAAAATTATGGTCAATTATGTACAGGCTAGCTTCAGCATGTTGGGCGTGAATTCACCACCGCTTCAGTAGCCGTTGCGTATTCCCATCAAAGAAGATCTGCATTCCTTTTTTCGCCAGCGATGAATCTGATGAAGCTCACACTTTTCTGCCAGTATTACGTTGTTGTGGTGGGCTACATTTACTTTATTAGGGTTGTCGTCTATGCCCTTGCTTCTATTACCACTTACCAGTACGCCTGGACCAGTATCCTCGCTAGAGACGTTGTAGAGGACCAAACCCCATCGACGCGCTGAAGTGACTGCAGCTGGCGATGCGCTGGGTGAAAGAAATTCGTCGGGCACCACTCGCCTGTCCTGCTTTGGAGAAAAATTATTCTTGACTTTCTTCGAGGAGGAGGAGGAGGAGCTGGTGGCAGACGTCTGCCAGTTGACGTCGGGCAGGGCCAAACAGCACTGCCCACCGCACAGTGGGGGCAGCAACATGTTAAGGTGTTTTTTGGCATAAATCTAAGGCGATTTGATTAAATATTTTAAGTTGCATTCTATAGTTTTTGGATGGGGCCCATCGATATTTTAATTGGCAACATGGGGGCTTGGCATTATTAAGGCATTTATTAAAATGTATGGCCAATGGCCCACTAGTTAAAAGTTTTAAAGCATGGGATAGTGAAGTATTTTTTCCAAAGAGGAGACTGGAAGTGAAGAGGCCCACATGGCCAGATTTTTTCAACATTATAATTTTTCTTTGGCGGGAAACTTGCTGTAATTTTTTCAAGACTGTTTTTTATTCTGCTTGAGAGCGATGCCGCCATTGAGCGAGGTTGTCTATTTTCTGCCTTGAATAGGCATGATGTTTTTTTTCCCACATGATGAAGGCCCCTTTGATGGTGGAATATAGGGGTATTTATAGTCGTTGGAAACGGTTTTCTGCGACGGACACAATGGTGGTGTCATATTGTAATTTTGAGGCTGTTTCATTTGAGTTTTTTAGCCTCAAAGTTTTTCTACCTTGGAGTGCACTCTCGGTTGTACCCGACACTCCCAAGGTAATTTTATATGTGATCCTTGTAACTAGTGATCTTTTCTATACACTTGGCGAATGCGGGCTGGTTACCCATGCATTTCGGTGGGATGACATGGTCACCATAAGGACACATATTCTAGGGACTACAGACAAAGACACCCTAGACTCTATCCGAGGTTTTTTCCGGATCTACTTCTGAAGACTACAGACGAAGACACTTCAGGAGATTTTCTTCTTTTCTTCTTCTCTCCTCCTTTTTTGATCTATGGCTCATTTTATAGTATTGAGTGCATTTTTCGACAAAGATCGACACTCTTATATGGCTTGTTTTTCCTTTCATTAGGTGCATTTTCGGTAGAGACCGGCACCTTCTAGATTGAGTTCACCATGAGGAGGGATTTCATACTCATGGTGAATCTAGTTAGTGACCTTCGAGTGGCAACATCCTCTGAGGATGACCTGCAGAGGCAACAGACCCAGATGTGGCTGACCCTGAGGCACCCATGATGACCCTGAGGCACTTAGACGGGCGACCCGGTGGCAACGGACCCGTTGAAGTGGCTGACCCTGAGGCAACAGATCGAGATGTATACACAGTGGATCTAGCATTATTCACAGTTGGAGAGCCAAGAGCACAAAGCACGAGCCTAAGACCAAATCAGCAATAAGGAGGATGATAGCTTGTTTTTTAGAGAAGTCAACATTAAGGGGGAATGTTATCTAATGTTGACTTGCTTTGTTTTTTCTTTAGTTAGGATAGTGCACTTTAAGGGGGAATGTTAGAGTTAAAGTAAAGTGCACTATGCCTTCCTTGACACTTGTCAGTTTCATTGACAAGTGTCATGTTCATCATATAGGCCTTGTGCCTATTTATGTAACACATTTTTATGAATAATTTAATCCCTTCAGTTTTCCCTCCTAACAAAAATAAGGCCATAGAAACCTTAATTCTGAAGAAAATTTTAGAAAAGAATTTCTTATTTAGAAGATAAAATTCCTAATTTGAAAGAAGACTCCAGAGAACAGTCCAAGAAATAGTAGATTGGGTATCTCCATCAAATCTTGCAAATTGTAGAATAAAGATAAAGGACTAGTGAAGTCCCATTCTAGAATCTAGAAGAAGTAAAATTAGAGATTCGAGAAGAAGTTATCATCACCAATATTTCTAGAAGTAGAAGGTTGAAGAAAAGGTCTCAGTTGGAAGAACAAAGAAGTTGCAATATAGAAGACCTAGGAGAGGTCTCAAGCAAAAAATAAGAAGTCTTGGAGAACCTTATTGTAGAGCTTGTTGAAGCATCATTAAAAGAGTTCCTATAAGAACTCGTTGGAAAAATCCACTATCGAGGAGAAAGCTCCTGATAGTGAAGGACTTGGGATAATTATCGCCATCCAAAAAAAATCTCAAGAGAAGAAAATTTTGGCAAGGGAGTTCCAAATATAGAAGAATCCAGTGAAGACCTCAAGACATTCATAATATTGAGAAGAAGATCCTATTTGAAGTTATAATTTGACAAGAATATTGAAGGAAAATTTAGATAGAAGAAGCCTATCAAATCCAGGAGATTTGAATATTACATATCATAGCAATAAGGCACAAGTTTAGAGAAAGTATTTCTCTAAATCTAAAGGAAGAAGGCAAAAAAATATTGGAAGGATCAAGCCATAAAATCTAAGGCTCATTATAGAAATTTAAAGATCATAGTTTGGTGAAGCAGGAAGCTATTCAAGATAGCCAACAAGAAGCTATGAATTCATCCATTACAAGGCAACAACTTGGTGAAAAAAATACCAAGATTTACATCTACTACAAAAGCCATTAAAGTTAAGAAACTTCGGTGCAATTAGTTGAACTTAAATTAGGATTCATTATAAAATTCCATTAAGAACCATATTTGGATTAAAGTTGCAATAAGGACTCATATTATAGTCTTCCAAAAAGTGCAAAAAGGAGAATTAATTTTAAGATATATTTACACATTAATAGGAGTTGGATATTTTTAAAATAAAGAAAATTATCATCTACCTATTATCTATCTAGAAAGCAAGAAGACTACATCCTGCAATATTGATTGTAGTGAAAATTGTAGAATATTAATTAAGGGTTATTTATAGATTAATCTTAAGAATTGCAGAATATTATTGAGTGCACTAGAATTCATTTTAAGAGTTTATTATCATTAAAAATACATTATTAACCCATTAAGAACTATAATAGTTGATCTTTAACTAGTTACTCTCAAGAAATTAGTTTGTGTTGTTAAAGGCACAAAACTAACACAAAAAACTACAACACTACATGGCCAAAGGAAGCCACCAATACAAGCAAAATGGTGGAGAAAGAAGCCATCATTAATATCCTTGAAGGAAGCCTCGATTGGGACTTGGTGATTCTCAAGACTCAAGTAGAATATAAGGATTCCATTTAAGTGCATAGTGTTGAAATCCTTATTTTAAAACAACATCTCATTATCTTGGATTAAATATCATTAAAATATCCAAGGAAGCAAATTAAAAGAGGCAATAAGGATTTCATAAAAAGGTCCTTCGTATTGGTACAAATCTAACTATTACAAAGCACCTCTTTTATTCCTTTGAAAGGATAAAAGTAATCCTATTTAAAAGAAGTAGTGTACACATAATATTTTGCATGTTTAAGGGCAGAGTTTGAGCAAGATATAGGAGCCACTGAAGAGTTCACACATCTAAGAATCAATGTGTTTAAAGCATCATTTCTCCATGTCCAATCCATCCCCAGGAGAAAGCATGTCACCTGCAACATTGGAGCTATTATAAGAAGCCATTACCATCCAAGACTACATAGAGAAAAGGGCAACATGTAGAGGGAGATCATCTACATAGAATAATCACTATCAAATGCCAAGAAAAAAGGTTAGCAAATAGTTGTTATAAAATATATACAAACAATATATTATAGGCGTAAAGATACAAAGGAATAAGTGTTATATCCAAGGTTTCTACTTGGAGAGAACAACCACCATTGAAGAGCACAAGAAGCTTCCATAGGACCACCATAGAACCAATAATAAATATAGCTGGTTCCATCCATTAGCCTCATAAAGATAGCATGTGGAAAGAGAAGATGGAATGCTTGTGTTTCAAGAAACATAGCAAGCCAACACACATTTCAAGGATATAGGAAAATATAGAGCATCAACACCCATTGTTGGAGTGTTAGAAGAAATGTTTACATGCATAATCTATGAGTACCACTTAGCACAGGAGCTATAAGCATCCAACATTCATAAATAATCTAACACTCACCCAGGAGGATTTACAAGTCTTTAGGAGGTTACCACCTAACTCATCATTGCATACGTTACAATATCAATGCCTAATAAGTAACGCTTAAGTGACACTTGTCCGAAAGTCACAAGGAAGCAGTCCTATTTAAGGCATCCATATTGAAGAAGGAAAAAGTATCAAACGTCAAAGAGAATACTAGCATTGAATGGTGTGAATCATATTAAGAGGAAGAAGGCTAATTCAAGCTTGTGTGCCATTCAAAGGAGAAATCCAACATTTAAGAAGCTATCATAAGATCAAAAAATATAGTGCCTCGTTCGGTTAGTAATTTAGCATCTCATTCATGGAAGGAATACCTTATATAACCATCCATACCAGCATCCAATTCGTATAGGATAAGACCAAAAATTATTTAAAGGAATACCAACATCGATTACAAAGAAAAAAAGTGCTACATAAGGGATAATTTAGTGCTAGTCAAAGAAGGCATTGACTACCATTTCAAAGGATTCAAATCTACCACCTCACAACATCAAGGCAAAGGAATACGAAGGTAAATCCTATACTATTTATTGCTTGCTATAAACTAAGGATATATTGGAGTTATAAGGGCACATTATATTTACTATTGCAATTCATTCACTTAGAATTAGTAATATATTAAGCAAGCATATTTCAAAATACTTATATTTGCAAATAATAAAGTAGGAGGAATAAGGATTTCAACTTGGAAATTAAAAATCCTATTATTGCAAATATTATATTATTTTCTAAAATTCCATATTAGGGAGTTGTAAGGAATACAACATCAAAATAGGTAATTGGAATTTAACATTAAATATTAAATATCAAAGGCTATAAAGGAGGTCTATTAAGAAAAATCAAGAGTTGGAAATAAATTGGCATACTTGTATCAAACCATATTACAGGGACAAGAGAAATACAACCAATAGAACCTCATCAAATTAGAAAGTGCTTAAGTTCAATATGATTAATAAGGTGTAATAAAATTTGATTTTTGCTAATTACAAAACATTATAAAATCAGCTCAAAATTGAACTACTATTCTCAAAAAGCACTTTATCAATCATAAAGAATATTCAAAATCACTAGGGATTTATAAGAAATTCTACAAAACTTGATGATAATAATAAAACTCATCAAATATTATCAAGTACTTAATCCATTTGGGAGTCATAAGGTTTCTACAAAACCTAGATTTTCACTAAGTTATCATTAAATCAATACTAGGGAAATTAAAAGATCATAAGGATCATCATGGCATCAAAAAAATTCTTTCTTTCAAAATCCCAATTACTTAAGGGACCAAACTATTTCTCTTGGAAAAATAACGTAAAAGCAATCTTTGTATATGAAAACATTTGGGAGATAACTCAAGGAACAAAAAAAATACCAACCACTGATGATATTTAAATTCAAAAGTTTGATGAAAAATCTCTAATGATAATAACCTTTGCCATCACTGATGAAATACAACCTTCTATCAGTTCAAAAAAGACATCTATAGAAGCATGAAAAAGCTAGAAAAAATATTTGAAGAAAAAAATAAAGCCACTATCCTTCATATTCAAACTCAACTGCATTCTCTAAAAATGAGCAATGGTGAGAGCATAGAACTATTCCTAAGGAAAGTAGCATATATTAAAGGGAAATTATTAACCTTAGGAGAAGAGATCAAAGATGAAATTCTTACTCAATTAACCATGAGAGCACTTTCAGATAGCCACAAATATTTGGTTACATATTTACAAGTCCTAAGTAAATATACTTCTTTTCATGATCTAATAAATATTTTATAGGAATATGATGTAGAGAGTATAGTTAAAGATAAAATGACTAACAATGCAATGACATAAAAAGACAATCCATAGTAGAATATTTCTTCATCATCAAGAGGAAGCAGACCATGGTATAACAGGTATTTTCAAATATGCAAAATAAAATTTCATAGCACTAACTATTGCAGATTCAATCCCAAAAATCAGAATCAAGGAAATCAGATGAACAATGGAAGTAGATTTCAACCATGACAATATCAAAACCATTAGCAAGCTCAACATCCAACCAATGGTCCCCAATTGGAGTATCAAAAAGAGAATCAAAAAGGACATATAGATCAAATTATAGAAGAAATTGAAGAACTAGAAGAATATGCAGATGATTATGAAGTGTAAGCTCTTTCAGCAAGAACAATAGTTTATGAAGATACTAACTACTTTCTTGAACTGGCTATAGAGAACAAAGAAGAAGAATACATTGTCCAAGACAAAGAAGAAGATCCATATTGAAGATTGAAATCTTCAAAACCTAAATAATGTAATATAGGGGGTGTTAGAGTTAGAGTATATTACATAATTTGGATCATGTTACCACCTTTGATACATAGTTAGAGTAGATATTTCTTTAAGGGGAAGTTAGCTACTTACTTTAAGCAATGTAATAAATGCACAAGTTTCAATGTGCATGTTGTAATATGCAGGGTGTCCATTTGTACAACTAGGTAGAGTGTTGGCCAAGGAATCTATTTTCCTATATAAAGGGCCTCATAGTGATAGATCATAAGATGAAACATATAGATATCAAGAGCATTGTAGTAGAGAGTAGTAGATAGTGGTAGAGCTCCTGTATGGAGCACAATGTAGTTTTTTGGCTTATATTAATGGAGTGACAATATCATCTATATTACATTGTATTTTTACCACTTTCTATTTATAGTATATTTTAGTCATATTGTACAATCACTTTATTTCATCTTATCAAGACCTGTGTTAGATATCTCCCACTACATATATCCTCAAAAGCTAACATACTAATATATGCACTTTCAATTTGATAAAGGTCTCTATTTTTCGAGACCCTGTATAGAATTTTTTTGTCCCTTCAATTTGTATAAGAGATAAGTATAAATAATAAATTCCAACTTTCAAGCAATTAATGATTTTGCTTCCTTTATCCTTTAATTCGCAATGGTTTAGTTTTATAAATTTCAATGATCTAAATTTTGATGTAGTACTCCTTATATCACCTTATTTGGAAATTTATAAAATGATAATATTTGTAAAATAATGCTTCAATTTTCAAGGTAGAAATATTTATATCTCCTAGTTTAATAATTTATAAATACTTAGATATTTGAATCTCAAATAATACAATATTAAAATATCTATTAACGTTAAAATATCCTTGCTTTTATTGGCTTTCTAATACACTAAGGTTATAATTTATTTATATCTTCAATGCAATAGTTAAATAGACTTAACCTTAGATATAATGCACCTTATATCTCCTTGCACTTGATGGAATGAAAATATTAATTCAATGTAAATGTACCTTCCTTTGATATGATGCATTATGTGCTGATTGATTTCTTCCTTGACTACACTTGAAGAACACAAGCTTATACTGAGAGGGGGGGTGAACAGTATAAGACCACTTTTTACTTTTGCTTCAAAACAGCTTTCAAATCAGTATTATGCAGTGTAAAGATAGCAGTATTAATAGCAGTAATCAAAGCAATGCACAAAACACCATCCACAAAAGAGACACAACAATTTACGTGGTTCACCCAAAGCGGGCTACTCCACGGATAAAATTTCTCTCTAAATTTTATCAACTCAACCTCTGGGAAAACCTTTCCCGATTACAATGTTTATGGGCACCAACCCAAAGGAGATACCTTCCCCTAGCTCTGCTCTTAGTGGTGATCCTCTAGAAGACCTCTACCTCCTCTGCCCTTAGCAAGTGGAACTCTATCCATAGAAGACACCTGTCTTCCCTGCTCTGGCTGGAGATCTCTGTCCTCAACTCTATCACCGCAAAGCTGGTCCTCGAATATGCACTAAACACAGTCCTTCGGTCTAGCACATATGTCCTCTTTCTCTTTGGTCTGCACCAAACACAGTCCTTCGGTCTGGCACAAATCTGTCCTCTTATCTCTTTCTTTTCTATTACAGCCGCACTTGGTCGAAACCAACTTTTGCACTGGTCACGCAAACACAGCAGCACTCGATCAAATATCAACTTATGCACCTCTATGCAAACACAGCAGCACAGTCTTCGCACACTCTGCTTCTCAATGATCGAACTTCTCCCTAGCACTCTATCTATGAATATCGCACTTCAAAATGCACACTTCGATCGATTCGACACGACTGCTCTTTTGCACATCATGGACTTCACTTGCACAATTTTGATACACACATTCGATACCTTCAATCTCGAAATAGCCCTCCTTTTATAGAATAAATTTCATGATCAAAACTCTCAAACTTAGTCGGTGTAATCCTCAAACTACGTCGTCTGCAAAACCCTATGCTTAACTTTGTCGGCTCAAAGTTAACTCTGTCCTTCAACCGCCTCTAGATACTCGTAGCTTCTTCCTGAAACTACAACATGTCATGATATCGCGACACCTTTGCCTATCGTACACCTTCTTTTGCCTGTTGTCATGAAATCATGACACTTTTTGCCTTTGTCTGCCTTGACTACGTCCTTGTCATGAAATCGTGACACTTCTATCTTTTGCTGATGTCATCTTCACTCCTATCATGAAATCATGACACTTTAGTCTTCATTGCCTTCTTCTCTACTTTTGTCATGAAATCATGACACATCTGCTTCTTACAGTCATCTTTAACTGTCATGAAAATCATGACCCTTTTGTCTTCATGGCCTTCCTCTCAGCTTTTGTCATGAAATCGTGACACTTCCTGCCTTGAGATTCTTTCTGCCCTACGCCTACGAAACTGGAACATGTCACGAAATCATGACGCTTTTGTCTTCATAGCCTTTCTCTCTACTTCTATCATGAAATCATGACACTTCTCCTATAGAAGACCTGCTTCTAGTTTCTATCACGAAATCGTGACTCTTTCACCATCCGTACGCTTTTCTTTCACCAAATTGCACTACTTATCAAATGCTTCCTACCTGTCGTGAAATCGTGACGCTTCTCCTTTTAGACTCTTCCCTTTGTTGCATGTCATGAAATCATGATAGTTCTCACTTCGAGCTTTTCAGCATGTCACAAAATCATGATAGTCCTCAACTTGACCTCTGTAGCATGTCACAAAAATGCGATAGTCCTCACTTGGAACTTTGCATCATGTCACGAAATCATGACAGTTCCTGAATAACTTTCTCTCTCTTCGATCTTGTCACGAAATCGTGACAGTTCACACTGCGGACTCTCTTTTCTGCATTATGTCATGAAATCGTGACACCTTTTTGTCCGTACAACTTTCCTGGCAATGTGTCATGAAATCGTGACACTTTTCCTTCTCTGCCTTCCTGCACTTTTTGAGTCACGAAAATGCGACATGTCATGAAATCGTGACACTTTCCAACTTGCTCTCTTTCTCTGCCAACATGTCATGAAATCGTGATAGTTTTGCCAGCTTCGTCTCTGTCTTCCAGCGTGTCACGAAATCGTGACACTTTTGCTAGAACTTTCTCTCTCCTCAAACATGTCACGAAATCATGACAGTTTTGCCAGCACTTTCTCTCTCCTAAAACATGTCACGAAATCACGACAGTTTTTCCAGCCGCCTGCATACTTTTTCTTACTTGTCTTTTTCTTGATCTTTTGCAACTGGGCTACTCTGATCTTCTTGGAAACTCACTTTCCAAACTGAAACCTTCATCAAAACACATTCTTTGACATCAAACCAAATTGCTTCAAGACCTTCTTGACATCAATGACAACATCTACACTTAGAGCAAAGGCAATGTACCCAAGGTACCCAAAATTGCCAACAATCTCCCCCTTTGTCATTGATGGCAAACCTTAACTGAAAACACTAGTCAAGAGCCAAAACTGAAACCAACTGATCCAACAACTGAGAATCTGCCTTTGAAGTTTTTGCTCCCCCTGACTTGAAGCTCTCTTCTTCACTATGAAGCTCTCCCCCTTACTCATATCTCTCCCCCTTTGTCATCAATGGCAAAGGGTCACCTTTGGGGCTTGGGACTAAGAATGAGCTTCTTAGCTTAGTCCCTCCCCCACCTCCTGATGAGGTGATTTAAAACAAGGGTGGGAGTGAAACTCCCATTAGGCACTCATCATCATCAGTGTCTACAATTTCTTTGTCGGGCCTTCTCTTGAACTCTTTGTCAATGTTTCTGTTCTTGTCACTTTTCTTGTTCTTGTTCTCATCTCTTTTCTTGTCCACACCTTGATCCTTGGACCTATTTATACCACTGTTCCTATTCCTGTACCTTGGAAGATCAGCTCTGCACTGTCTAGCTGTGTGACCTGCATTGTTGCACTTATAACAAGTAACAATATTATTTCTTTCAGGCATAGTTGTTCTTTGAATCCGCCTGTTCTGACTAACCCAGTTCCTGTTATTTGCCTTGCAAAAAATTGCCTTGTGCCCAAACTGTTGACAAGAGTAGCAATACCCTTGAAAGAAATTACGGCCCCTAAAACTATCATTTACTCTCTTCACTTGAGTCATGCAATGTACAGCCATGTGACCAAACCTGTGACACGCAAAACATCTATCGTGAAATTTTCTTTTATTCGACCTCTTGGGTCCCGAAACCTTCTTCTTGGCATTCAAAATTCTGTTTTCTATTTCTGTGCATTTATCACTTACGGACTCATGATCTGAAGTACTTTCTTCATCAGAACTCTCTTCCTTTTGAAATCTCTTGCTAGATTCCCCAACCTGTTCCTTGTGCGGCTCAACAAAACCGAGACCTGTTTTATCTGTTGGTTTTCTTTGACCTTTGATGAGAGACTTAACCTTTTTGGAGCTTTCTTGAAACCTATACAGTTTATCCTTGTATTTTTTAGTTTCCTCTTCCAAAGAAGCCATTTCCTGTTCTAACTCACTATACTCCAGAATTTTAGAATCTAACTCATTCTTGAGTTCTTGTGTCTTAGCCATAGAGATGTCAAGACTTTCTATAAGCTCATCTCTCTCCATACAACATTCATCTAACTTATCCTTGAGTCTAGCATTCTTCTTTCTTTCCTTTTTCAAAACACTAAGAGCATTAGTAAGTTCACATTCAAGATCCTCTATTTGATTGCATTTTGAATTATCAAGGCCTTTTTCAGATTTCTTATCACTAGAGGTGCTACCCTTTTCAAAAACCATACATGCATCTTCATTGTAGTTTTCTGAAGCATCCTCATACATACTAGCAACCAAATCATTATTTTTGCAATTATCCTCAAGGTGCCCAAAATTTCCACATCTAAAACATTTCATGACAATGAATTTATGTTTCGGTTCTTCCTCCTTTTCTGAAATGAACAACATCTCATTTTCATTATCACTAGAAGAGCTTTCACTATCACTGCTAGAACACTTACTTGCTTTGTCTAGGTAGAAGCTCTTCTTGTGTTTGTGAGAATGCCTCTTTCCGTGATTGTTGTACTCATCTTTGCTCTTCCTGTGATGCTTGTGCTTTTCAGAATCCTTGCTCTTAGAATCCTGTATATCTTCATCACTTTCATTCTTTGAAATAGTACAGTCAGTAGCATAATGACCAAACTTCCCACAGTTGAAACATCTTATGTTTTTCATGCTCTTGTGCTTTCTGGAAAACTTGCCTTTCTTGCTGTAATATGCCTCTTCATCACTAGAGGACTCATCACTCTCTTGAATCTGTTTGCTCTTTGATTTCTTGGTAGCTTTGAAGGCTGCCTCTTTCTTGACATCAACTTTCACTTGAGTTCTCAGCTCAAATGCTACAAGTATACTATGGAGCTCATCCTTTTTCAATTTATCTAGATCTTTAGCTTCCTCAATGGCAGAAATATTTTCACTAAATCTATTAGGAAGAGATCTTAAAATCTTATCACACACATCATTTTCAGCAAGTTCAAGACCTAAGTCTTTCATGGAGTTAACAATCTCATCCATACGAAGCATGTAGTCACTGATATTTTCATCATCATTCATTTTGAGTTGTTCAAACATACCTTTAAAGTGTCTCAATTTGGCCTTTCGGACATTTGCATCACCTGTATGAACCACTTGCAGCTGTTTCCACATTTCACTAGTTGTCTTGCAGTGAATCACCTTGGTAAGATCTGCTTTCTGTAAGCCTTTCAGGATTGCATTCATAGCTTTTGAATTGTTGTGATGTAGGAGCCTATCTTCTTTAGTGTATGGACCATTTATAGGGATAGTGTACCCATCTTCAATTACTTCCCATACCTCATTACCAAGTGCCATTAGATAAACCTTCATTCTAGCACTCCACAGACCAAAATCTGATCCATCAAGGATAGGTGTTGCATTGCCACTTGAATAATCCATTGTGTTCTTAATCAGTTCTTCCTTCAAGTTGTTAAACCTTTTCGAAGGAACCCGCTCTGATACCAATTGAAGAACACAAGCTTATATTGAGAGGGGGGTGAACAGTATAAGACCACTTTTTACTTTTGCTTCAAAACAACTTTCAAATCAGTATTATGCAGTGTAAAGATAGCAGTATCAATAGCAGTAATCAAAGCAATGCACAAAACACCATCCACAAAAGAGACACAACAATTTACGTGGTTCACCCAAAGCGGGCTACTCCACGGATAAAATTTTTCTCTAAATTTTATCAATTCAACCTCTGGGAAAACCTTTCCCGATTACAATGTTTATGGGCACCAACCCAAAGGAGATACCTTCCCCTAGCTCTGCTCTAACTGGTGATCCTCTAGAAGACCTCTACCTCCTCTGCCCTTAGCAAGTGGAACTCTATCCATAGAAGACACCTGTCTTCCCTGCTCTGGCTGGAGATCTCTGTCCTCAACTCTATCACCTCAAAGCTGGTCCTCGAATATGCACTAAACACAGTCCTTCGGTCTAGCACATATGTCCTCTATCTTTGGTCTGCACCAAACATAGTCCTTTGGTCTGGCACAAATCTGTCCTCTTATCTCTTTCTGTTCATTACGATCGCACTTGGTCGAAACCAACTTTTGCACTGGTCACGCAAACACAGTAGCACTCGATCAAATATCAACTTATGCACCTCTACGCAAACACAGCAACACAGTCTTTGCACACTCTGCTTCTCGATGATCGAACTTCTCCCTAGCACTCTATCTATGAATATCGCACTTCAAAATGCACACTTCGATCGATTCGACTCGATTCGCTCTCTTGCGCACCACGGACTTCACTTGCAAATTTGATACACACATTCCATTCCTTCAATCTCGAAACAACCCTCCTTTTATAGAATAAATTTCATGATCAAAACTCTCAAACTTAGTCGATTGTAACCCTCAAACTACGTCGGCTACAAAACCCTATGGCCGATTTAACTTTGTCGGCTCAAAGTTAACTCTGTCCTTCAACCGCCTCTGGAACTCACCTGTAGCTTCTCCTGTGAAACTACAACATGTCACGATATCGCGACACCTTTGCCTGTCGTACACCTTCTTTTGCCTGTTGTCATGAAATCGTGACACTTTTTGCCTTTGTCTGCCTTGACTACGTCCTTGTCATGAAATCATGACACTTCTATCTTTTGTTGACGTCATCTTCACTCCTATCGTGAAATCATGACACTTTAGTCTTCATTGCCTTCTTCTCTGCTTTTGTCATGAAATCGTGACACATCTGCTTCTCGACGTCATCTTTAACTCTGTCATGAAATCATGACCCTTTTGTCTTCATGGCCTTCCTCTCAGCTTTTGTCATGAAATTGTGACACTTCTACTGCCTTGAGCTTCTTTATGCCTTACGCCCACGAAACTGGAACATGTCACGAAATCATGATGCTTTTGTCTTCATAGCCTTTCTCTCTGCTTCTGTCATGAAATCATGACACTTCTCCTATAGAAGACCTCCTATTTTTGTCATGAAATCGTGACTCTTTCACCATCCGTACGCTTTTCTTTCAGCCTGTCGTGAAATCGTGACGCTTCTCCTTTCAGACTCTTCCCTTTGTTGCATGTCACGAAATCGTGACAGTTCTCACTTCGAGCTTTTCAGCATGTCACAAAATCATGACAGTCCTCAACTTGACCTCTACAGCATGTCACAAAAACGTGACAGTCCTCACTTGGAACTTTGCATCATGTCACGAAATCATGACAGTTCCTGAATAACTTTCTCTCTCTTCGATCTTGTCATGAAATCGTGACAGTTCACACTGCGGACTCTCTTTTCTGCATTATGTCATGAAATCGCGACACCTTTTTGTCCGTACAACTTTCCTGGCAATGTGTCATGAAATCATGACACTTTTCCTTCTCTGCCTTCCTACACTTTTCGAGTCACGAAAATGCGACATGTCATGAAATCGTGACACTTTCCAACTTGCTCTCTTTCTCTGCCAACATGTCACGAAATCATGACAGTTTTGCCAGCTTCGTCTCTGTCTTCCAACATGTCGCGAAATCGTGACACTTTTGCTAGAACTTTCTCTCTCCTCAAACATGTCACGAAATCGTGACAGTTTTGCCAGCACTTTCTCTCTCCTAAAACATGTCACGAAATCGCGACAGTTTTTCCAGCCGCCTGCATACTTTTTCTTACTTGTCTTTTTCTTGATCTTTTGCAACTGGGCTACTCTGATCTTCTTGGAAACTCACTTTCCAAACTGAAACCTTCATCAAAACACATTCTTTGACATCAAACCAAATTGCTTCAAGACCTTCTTGACATCAATGACAACATCTACACTTAGAGCAAAGGCAATGTACCCAAGGTACCCAAAATTGCCAACAACACTTTCAAGGATTTTGAGCATTGTATTCTCCACTATCTTCAAAGTATGAAAATGTGCATTCAATGCTCTATGTTCTATAATGCACTCTATATTGTCCTCTTCTCCCTTCAATGCCCTTTAACCTATGTATGCTTGATGTGCATGTTATATTTAGGCATGACTATTAATACTTATCTTTCTCCCTTTGGAATGCATTCCACATGGAATTTATGTTGCCCTTGAACGTAGATCTTCTTATTAGGTAGCACTGGGATGTTACAATTGAAGATATTAATTTAGGTGGTGCAAGTGTTATATTATTCTTTGAACATTGAAGTAAAGATTATTGATTCTTTCCTTACTTGAATGGAGTATTACTTCATACCTAGATGTTCTTCTTATTGTGAAAGCTTTATATTCTTGAGGTGTTATTGAGGATTCGTAGGAACTTTTCTCCTTTGTGACAAGTGGTACAAGATTCCTTTGTTTAGTGAGGCAAGTGGAGGCTTCTTACCTTGCATGTAACCAAGCACTTCAATGTACCTTATCTTCTTAATGCTCTTGCAAACTCCTTGTAAGTTGTTTGGCTTCTCTTGTAGTGTGCTTTCTTGTTCTCCAACGTATGGTGGCTCTTCTACAATAAAGGTAACTCATCTCCAACAAAGGTGGCTCCTCCTATGGCTTTATAATTCTCTCTTCTATGTGGTTGTTCATCCAAGTTTCTCTCCTCTTCTGCTTGGATAACACTTTGATGTTTGTGTTATTCTCCTTGCTTATTGTATCTTTGTTACATTATTCTCCTTGTTATTTGCACTTTTATTGCATTATTCTCCTTGTTGTTGGTGCTATGTTGTCCTTACTTAGTCTTCTTCTTACTATAGGTTTATTTTTCATTATAAGCATTTCCTTCAAGGTACTATGGCACCGAATTTAGACACCTTGAATAGGATGATTTTGAGCCCTTATATGGCTCTTTCTCCTTTTCTCCAAATATTTTGATTTAACCTTGATGAAATTGCCACTTGATGACTAAAAATTTATGCTACTTTGGTGTCTTACACTTGAAATTTTTTCTTCCTTTTGCTATTTTTTAAAAGACAAATATTATGCTATAAAAATAAAAAATATATATGTTATAAACTAAGATAGAATACCTTAGTTACACCTAGATTTTTGAGACTTTCTTAGTCTCTTTATCTAGCTTTCTTCTGTTGGAAATTTGGGTAATTTGAGGCATTTTATTTTGTCATTTATGTCACATGGATCAAATTGAGTTTTTGTGGCCAAAATATTTTATAAATAAGCATTTATGACATTTTGGAAAGCATGGCTATTTATAGGGTTTTTCTAAAAACCAAGGCAGGCAAAATTAAAGGTTTTATTTAAAATCATGGATGGAAAATTTGAAATGGGTTTTTCTTAAAATCTAGGTTGGCTTTTCATTTCATCAAAAAAGGTGCCCTGGTGAAGGAGATAATTAATTTTAAATATTTAAGTTTAAACTTTAATCATTTAAAATTTAAATTTAAAACTGAAATTAAAATTAATATTTTATTATTGTCGATGTCAAAAAGGAGGAGGCAAATAATATTAAGTTATAGCCGATGTCAAAATAAAAATGTGGGCATATATAAATATGCCACTAAACTTTTATTTTCCCTAAGTCCTCGATGAAGATAATCCGTTCGAAGTGCTAAGGGAGCAGAAGTGTCGTATTCATTCGAAAACCAGTGAAGAGAAGAGGGAACAAAGGTAAGGGAGGTTCCTTACCTATCACCATAGGTGCTTGTGGCCTAGCAGCAAGAGGAAGGTACGTAAGGTGTTTAAGCGCCAGCAAATACGAAGTTCAAATCCCACCGACGTTGGTTTTTACAAGGTAAAAAGGGAGAACCTTTTGTACATGTGGTTTTTAAGGGCAAGTTCGGAGGAAGTCAAAAGGAGGTCTTGTGCTCTTAGTTTCTATGTGAGCGGTTGGATCACATGGTTGTTGGTGCCATAGTTTGAGTGGTGCACTGGCAGCGATAGGGGATCGAATCCCACTGAGGTTAAAGGCAAGTTATTAATTTTTCCAAATATTTTATTTTTCTAAGGTTGCCCTAGGAGAGATAAGGTTTGTGGTGCATGTTGTGAAAAAGAAAGATTTCTAGTGATTTTCCTTTTATAAGTATATCATATTATATATCATTGGAAAGCTTATTTTGAGGGCTATTTGATTATTTTGTTTAGAAGGAGAAATAAGATGTACATAAAGAGATATTTCTATTTTTTATAAAAGGGTTCAAGTGAAGGTTGTTTTGTTCTTTTCAAAGTGTGTTGAGTGTGGCAGATTTTCCAAAGGGGTTTCTTCATATTCATAAAAGGTATGAGCACATTATCCTATTGATTGTCTATGGTGGTTGATTTCTAAAATATAATTGGAGGAAAAAGGATTGTTTGTGGTTTCCTTTTCGAAAGTGGTTGATTGAATGCTTTAAGGTTTTTTGAATTGAGAGTTGTGTTTAAACCTTGTTTTATAAGCATATATGTTGAAGCCCATTAGTTGTGAAAGAACTTGAGTTAGAAAACAATATGATTATCATTGTTATGTGAGATTTGTAATTGAGCATTGTTGGAAACATTGGAGTTGGTTGATACATACTTGGACTAGGTTTGTGTGAGGAAGAATTATCCCTTGTGGTGATTAGTTGATATTGAGTTTAGAACATATTGAGTCTCTAAAAATTCTCTTTATGGTTCTATAAGACTTGGGTTGAGTTGAGTTGAGATTGAGCCTAGAACATATTGAGTCTCTAACAATTCTCTTTATGCTTCTATGAGTTAATTTGAGTTGAGTTGAGTTGATATCATTGTGGATCATTGTTGTCATCCATTGAAGAGTAAATTGTCATTCATTGTTGAGTTCATATTTGAGCTTTGCATTGATAGATTTGTGGATGAGATTTGAGTGCTACTTGAGCATGATTGGTTGAGCCTTTGAGAAGGCATTTGTGGATAGTTTTGGGGTAGATTTATGGGCAGATTTGTGGATAGTTTTGGGACATTTTTGTGGACAGATTTGGGATAGTTTTGGGCAAGTTCTTAGTGAGCTTTCTAGAGCAAATTTGGGCAAGTTCCTAGTGAGCTTTTTGG
>JAQPPZ010003858.1:0-101918 GCA_028583015.1 Wollemia nobilis | reverse complement strand
GGCATGAAATCTGGGTTAATATTTCTAACACCCTCCTTTAAACCTGATTTCACGAGCGCTTTGACTCCAAGCTACTCTCGCAATCTAATAAAGTCTTCCTCCTTCAAAGGCTTCATGAAAATATCTACCAACTGCTCCTTGGATCTACAAAACTATAGTTGAATTTCTCCGGACTTCACCAACTCTTTGATGAAGTGATAACGAATATCGATGTGCTTCATCCGACCATGGAACATGGGATCCTTTGACAATGCAATGGCCGAATTGTTATCACAAAAAATTGTTGTCACGCCTTTCGAAGGATAATTCAGTTCACTCAGAACTCTTCACAGCCAAACTGCCTGGCATGCGGCTGACGTGGCGGTGACATTTTTTGCTTCAGTTGTGGACAACACAATGATGGGTTACTTCTTGGACGCCCATGAGACTGCCCTTGATCCTAGATAGAAAGCATACCCAGAGGTGCTCTTTCGATCGTCGGTACTGCTAGCCCAATCACTATTTATGAAGCCAACCAGTTCCAACTAGTCCTGTCTGGCTTAAAATATGCCATTGTTTCGCTTCTCGTTTACATAGCGCAAGATCCTCTTTCCTGCTTGCCAGTGCGTGTCCTTTAGAGTCTCCATGAAACGGTTGATCATACTGACTCCGAACATCAGATCTGGTCGAGTTGTAGTCAAATACATCAGACTGCCAACTAGCCTCTTGAACAGGGTTTGGATCTACATTCCTCCCTGAATCCATCTTGCTCAGCTTCAAACCTGTGGCTACGGGTGTGATGGCAGGTTTATTGTCCTCCATCTTGAACCGCTTCAGGACATCCTTCGCATACTTGCCCTGAGAAATGAAGATGCCATATGTCGATTGGTCAACTTCAATGCTGAGAAAATACTTCATCGACCCTAAGTCCGTCATCTCAAACTCCTTCTTCATGGTTGTTCTGAACTGGTCGAACAGGACATTGTTGTTGTCGGTATAAATCAAATCGTCCACATACAAGCAGATGATAATGAGCTCACCTGCTTCATTTGTCTTCATGTATAGGGTGTGCTCATATGGGCATTTGACAAACCCATTTTTCTAAAAATAACTATCAATTCAGCTGTACCAAGCCCAGGGTGCCTACTTCAAACCGTATAGGGCCTTTTTCAGCTTTAGGACTTTGTCCTCCAGGCCTTCAATTTTGTAACCTAGTGGCTGGTCTATGTAGACCTCTTCCTCCAACACTTCGTTGAGGAAGGCTGACTTGACATCCATCTGGTACATCTTCCAACCCTATTGGACTGCTAATGCCAGGATCATCTTGACTGTGTCAAGTCGAGCTATAGGTGCATATACCTCATGATAATCGATGCCTGACTTCTGCTTGTAATCCTTCACCACTAGTCTGGCTTTATGCTTGTCAATGTCTCCTTAGGCGTTGAACTTTGTCTTATATACCCACTTGACCCCAATGGTCTTCTTCCCTACTGGAAGATCTGTCAGTTGCCATGTATCATTCTTTTCAATGGCTTTAATCTCCTCGTCCATCGCCTACACCCACTTCTGATTCTGACTTGTGTCTTCGAACTCTACTGGATCAACTTCAGTAAAGAATGCAAAGTCAGAGTACTCTTCATCTACATGGGTTTGGGTTGCCTCGTAGATCTCTTGCAAGCTCCTTGTCTTTGTTGGCATCACCAGATTCTGGATTCTACTTGCACATGGAGACGAATGAGATGGAGTGGTTGTGCTACTACTGGCATCACTGCTACTGCTAGAAGTTGTAGGTGGTTGCACACTTCCTTCTTCCAAGTCAACAGACTCTACCACTGCTGGCTCTAATCGGCCAGTCTTCGACTTCCAGTTCCAGGCTTCATCTTCAAGAAATTTTACATCATGGTTGATGATGAGCTTCTTCGTCATAGGGTTGTACAGCCTATATGCCTTCGCCTTCTCACTGTACCCTATGAAAATGAACTTCTCATCTCTATCATCCAACTTCTTTTGCTTCTCTTATGGAATATGTGCATATGCAATGCACCCGAACACACGCAAGTGAGCCACACTTGGCTTCACATCGCTCCAGGCCTCCTAAGGGATTTTTTCCTTCACACTTTTGGTGGGACATTTGTTCAGCAGGTAGACTACACATGTTATAGCCTCTACCCAAAATTCATGCAGCAATCCCTTCACCTTCATCATGCTTCATGCCATCTCCATGATGGTCCGGTTCTTCCTCTCAGCTACGTCGTTCTGTTGTGGCGTGTATCTAGCAGTGAACTGCCTTCAAAATTTGTGTTGCTTGCAGTAGTTATGGAATTCATTGGAGATGTATTCACCTCCACCATCCGTCCTGAGAGTCTTGATCTGATATCCACTCTATTTCTCCACCAGAGCCTTGAACTCCTTAAAACTGGCAAATGCTTATGACTTCAGCTTTATGGCATAGATCCAAGTCTTCCGGCTGAAGTCATCTATGAATGTTAAGAAGTATTTGTTGTCGAAAAATGTGTTGGTCTACATCAGACAACAAATGTTTGAGTGCACTAGCTCCAATGGCTGTGATGCTCTTCAAGACTGATCGAAAGGGAACGAATCCCTATGTTGTTTGCTGACTAAGCAGCCTTCACAAACTTTATTTTGCTACTCTATCAGGGGTAAACCCTTCACCATCTACTTCTTGTGCAGTTGATTTAGGCCACTAAAGTTTAGGTGACCAAATGTAAGATACCACAACCAGGTAGCATCTTTCACAACTGCACTCAAAGACATCAATGATTCATTATGAATCTACAGTGGAAACATTTTATTCTTCATCATGGACACTGTAGCAATCTACCCATGTGACTTGTCTCTGATGGTGCAAGCTCTGTATTTGAATTGGACCGTATGTCCCTTTTGCATGAGTTGTCCAATGCTCAATAGGTTGTGCTTCACGCCAGGCACATAGTAGACATCACATATCTGCTTTTGTTCACCATGCCTAGTGCAGATGAGGATATTTACTTTCCCCATTACGGGAACCTTGTTGTTGTTCCCCATCTTCACCTTAGACTGGATTATTTCATCTAGTTGGGGTAACATCTCCTTGTTCTCCATTATGTGGTTGCTGCACCCACTGTCTAAATACCAGACATTCTTCTAGCACTCTTCCTCAATGTTGCAAGTCAACAACACATTTCCTCTTATCACATTTTTGATTTCATCCGTGTAATGGGCTTGTTGCTGGTTCTCCTTGACCATCCGTTTTTTGCACTATGAGATATAATGGCCGAACTTCTTGCAAACATAGCACTGGACCTTTGACACGTCCTTCTGACCAGATCTAGATTGCTAATATTTTGAACTGCCTCTTCCACCTTGTTGATGGAAATTATAGTTGGTCTCTTCTTCGCTAGGGTTTGACCTTCCTCCTTGCTTGTTGCCTTTCCCACACCTACATTTGCCTTTTCCTCCATGAGAACTAGAGGTGCCATGGTGGGAATCTTGTCTGCCACTGTCTCGGAATGAGACCTGAGCCCTGAATGCTTGCTCTAGAGAGGTCTGAGATGAACGGCTCAGCCTCTATTCATGTGTCCGTAATGAACCCATGAGCTCATCTATTGAGAGGGTTGTTAGATCTCTCAACTCTTCGATTGCTATCACAATCGAGTCAAACTTGGCAGGCAGACTTCTAAGAATTTTCTCCATGATTCTCTGGCTCTGCACATTTTCTTCATTCAATCGCATCTGGTTGATAATGTCCATCGTCCGGGTGAAGTAATCACTCATGGACTCGAACTCACTCATCTGTATATTTTCAAACTCCCTCCTGAGCATCTACAATTTCACCAAATTTACTTTATTGGTGCCCTAGTACAAGCTGATCATAATCTCTCAGGCCTTCTTCGCCTTGGTGGCTGATGCAATCCGTGGGAAGATGGACTCCTTGACTGCTTGCATGATGTAGAAGAGGGCCTTCTGGTCCTTCTTCGTGTTCTCTTTCAATAGGTCCTTGTCTGCTTGAGAGAGGGCGGCTAGTGTTGTTGCATCTGCCGGTTCTAGGTAGCCATTCTCGACTAACTCCCACAGCTCCTGAGATCCGAACAAGATCTTCATCTGGATGCTCTAGTAATCATAATTTTTCTCATTGAAGTGCGGGATCTATAACTGTATGTTGTTGCTACTAGAAGTCATTATGCTTTGGTCTCCGCATCAAGGGATCAATGGCTCTGATACCAATTTGAAGAAATTTTAATTTCAATTTTCTTTTGCCGAAGTCCGGGAGGGAGCGAAGTGCGAACTGCGAAGGGCGAAGTAGGGAGGGCCCGAAGTCGGACTGCGCAGCCGAAGTCGGGGTGCGCTTCCAACTATTGCGAAGTCGGGTTGCGCACGGACCGAAGTGCAAAGTCGAGAAGTGCAAAGTCCGAAGTGCGAAGTCGAGAAGTGCGAATTCTAAAGTGCGAAGTCGGGAAGTGCAAAGTCCGAAGTGTGAAGTCAAGAAGACAGCTCCAAACTTAGCCAAATTTTTTGGTCAAAGGTGTGAAGTCGAGTTGCGTTGGTCAAAGGCAGCAAAGTCCGACTTTGCAGCGAAGTTGGGAAGATAGCTCTAGACTTAGCCAAATTTTGGCCTTGCAAATTTTTCTTGTTCAAAGGCTTGTGCAGCTGCGACGTTGGTTTTCCTAGCTTGGAAAGAACCATACGGGAAGAGAGAAACACCAAATCTGAATGCAATGTTTTATATCTAAGGTCTAAATTATAGAACCTAAAATAAATTGCATTGATGCGATTTGTATAGAGAACAACAAACTTTAGCACATAGAGATAACTGCAAACCCTACAAATGCCTTAAACAATAAAAAAAATTATTTATATAAAACGAGGGTTACAAAAGTCCTCAACTGAGGAAAACTAACATCTATAGACTAAAGCTATAGGATAAACTGAGATGAAAACCAGATGTCAAGTCTGCTGCTTGGACATTAACTAGATGAGCCACACTGCTCACTGAAATGCTCTCCTCTCTTTCTCTGCTCTCTTCTCCACACTTCCACACCTATGAAAAACTTGAACTGCATTATATATCCAGGGGGAGAGGAGGATAGGGTTTGTCCTCTAACAGGTTCTGATAGACCCTCAACTAGGGTTTCTGACCAATCACTAAACTGGCATTAACTTCTGCGGTGATCAGATCTGTCATACGTCACATCTATCAGAGGGTAGGTGCGACGTCATGTCAAACTTTTGTCAGGATCCCTGACTGTGCGAGCGTAGTCCGGCTAAGGCATGAAATCTGGGTTAATATTTCTAACAAAATTGCAGTAATTTACTCATATGCTTTTCGACCATATTCATATTTGTAGAAACATGACTGCGTTAATTGACGAAACATTATTTTCTAAAAATGGTGGTGAAGGCAAAAAGAGATCGTGGCGAGCTGGCTTCTCTTATAGAATGTTACAAGAAGGACAATCCAGCTTTAGGGCATGTTTACAATGTTATTCAAGATGGCCTGTTCGAATTGAATGAGGAATTGTTTAAATCCATGCAACTACGGAGAGATTTTAAAATTTTACTTTTAAACTCGATGAGATTGATGCAACTCCTCTCCATGCGGACGGACGCTCTCAGTACATCGAGCATGGCTAACAAACGCGTTGTAGACAAATGCCTTTTTCAAGGGATTGTATAGAAATGTTAGTGTCCATAACTAAACTTGTTTTAAATGTATGTTAAAAAGAATATTAAAAATATTATTGCGTTAGATCTATCTGTGCACTGCCATATTATATATTATATTTTTGTAAGTTATATGTATATGGTGGTAATTTGGAATAAATATTATTTGACATGGAATTTCATCATTTACATTTTTATCCTTAACGTAAATAGAATATATCTCTATTTCTATTAAACATCTGAAACTTTATATTAAAATAAACTATTACAACAAAATCTCATAGTATCATAATAGGCTAAAACCAAGAACTACAGATAACTAGAAGGATTCTAGTCATAACAACTATAAAATAGTTATGGAGTGTTGTTGTTTTTAACATACAAAGCGTTATATCTTATAACAAAATTACAAAACCATTTATATACATCAACATCATGTATATCATCAAATATGGAGCATATAGCCCAATCATTTGTCTTCAATTGATCCAAGTCCTCAAAAAATTTCTTTGATTTGCAGCTGCCCTTCAATGTCCATAGTGACCTGTTGACCTACAATAAGATTTTGAAGCGTATGAGTCTCAAATGATACCCAGTAAGATTTCTACAATGCTCCTAAAAAACTTCATCATTATGAGATCTCCATATCATCCATAAAATTTCAAAGGATAGAATGAGCCAAAAAAGATTATAAGTTTTTTGCAACTACTGAATATGCCCACAAACAACTTGCATTTTAAACTCAATTGAGTTACAATTCCAACCAAGAATACTAGAGCATAAAAGAAGTCATATTTCTTTAGCATATACAAGATCAAAAAAGACATGACAAATAGTCTCCAAAAATTTACATAAAGAGCATATAACCAAACTGTTAGAATCAACCATAGTAGGCAGCCTGTGTAACAGAAGAAGCCATCTAAAATTTTTTTTTTCTGGTTCAAGATGCCTGGACCATATATGCTGCAGAATAAAAGAGTAATGAATAATAGATAAACTAAAACCCCATTTAGTGATAATGTTCTGATAAATAATATTCGTATTAGTAAGCATAAGATACAACTACTTTGGCTTAGGCTTTATGAATTTAGAACCATCATTCCAACAGATAAAATCAAAAATTTGCTGCTCATCAAAAATAAATTCAGGATTGATAAGCTATCTAAAAAATTTCTGAAGCATAGAGTAAGTTCTCTGCTGGGAATCAGGCAGATGAAATTCTTATTTTAACATTTCCCAAGACTTTATGATTTAATATTGGATCGTTTTCTGAGCTCTGGCGTTTTTGCGGGAAAGCGTCTGTGCAGGCACCGGGCGAAACTCCAGGGTCTCTAGTTGGAAGTCTCTTCCAGATCCTCCTGTGGATTGATTCTACACCTCTTTGAAGGACTGCTCGTTGCCTTGGGAGGGTCCAATGGGGTCTCCTCCAGGATCTTTCGATGGGCAGAAAAGCTCATATGCTGATAAATTAAAAGAAAACCCTGCATCTTCTTCCGATGAAGCTCAACGCAGTGTTTATCAAATGCTATTTAAGAATGCTGGAAAGGGTTTATCTGCAAACAGAGTTAACGGCTGCCTTCCACAATCTGCGTCCAGGCCAAAGATTGTCATAGAACCAAAACTGGTTGAGGATACGATTATATATCATGCTACCCATGATCTGATCTGCAAATTCATGGGTATTCGGCCCACTCTGAACTTTCTACACACCTGGGTGAGACAGAACTGGGAGCCCATTGGTGAGTACTCTCTATGGCCTATAAGCAATGGGTATTTTATTATTAGTTTCTCTTCTCTAGCAGATAGAAACAGAGCATTTGAATCAGAGAAGAGGAGCCACGGCCCGGCTGGATTATTTGTCCAACCGTGGAGAGTGGGTTTTGACCCTCGCATTGAGCCCACGGCTGTCCCGGTCTGGATACGGTTGTATGCTCTCCCAATGGAGTTTTGGGGTGAGCAAATCCTTGAGTTGATTGGTAATTCTCTAGGTAGATTTTTGGGAGTTTCAAGAGATACCATGGAAGGAAATACTGTTGTCTTTGCTAGAATATGTGTAGAAATGGACATTAGCCAGCCACTTTCAGCCGAGGTGGAATTGGAGTTGGCAGGACTAACCTGGATACATCAGCTAGACTATGAAGCCTTACCTTTCAGATGTAGAGTCTACCATAAGCATGGCCATTTGGCTAGGTTCTGCCCAAATAGCCTGACCACAAAAGCGAAAGCTCCGTCGGGAGCGTCAAATCGCCCCAGAGAGGGTAAGTTCACTTCGGTCAAAGAACCCCTCAATATCCCCCAGGGTTCTGATGCCCACAAAGATGGCTTTGAACAGCAGAAGCGGAGGAAAAACAAAAAGAGAAATGGCAAAGAGCAGACCCAAACCAAGCCAACCAATCGATATGAAATCTTCAAATCCCTTGTAGACCAAGAAGACCAAGTCATGGAAGGAGTGGTTGGGAATGATGGGGATTCTAACACCCACTCTCATGCTCCTCTATCATCTACTCCTATCTTAGAACAGGTGATTGAAACCCCTAAGACTTTGCAGTCAGAGAACCTAGGGGCTATGGTAATTCATTCCCCTGCACAACCAGTTATTAAGGATGTCCACATGGGAAGTGCAAAAAAGAACAGAGAAAGACCAGCGTTGGGGATCACCCAGGTGGAAAAGAGGTCTAAGAATAGTAATTCCCAAGGAGCTAGTAGAAAATCCAATAAGGATCTAATAGTAGCGCAAGGGGACAAGCTGATCAATGGAGGATCGGTGAGAACAATTGACTCGTATTGCTCCCAAGGTTTCCAATGATTATACAATCTTGGAATGTAAGGGGTTTAAACAGTAGAACCCATCAATCTGCTATTCAAATACTTTTAGGAAGACACAGAACAGACTTTTTGCTCCTTCAGGAAACAAAAATGTCTTCAGATCTTATGTGTAAAATTGCTAGTAGAATATGGAGGGGCGCTGGATATATGGATGTGGCGGCCCAAGGAGCTTCGGGGGGAATTGTTACTCCGTGGAATCCTCTCGGTGTGGATAGCAATAGAACATACAGACTTGGAGGGGGGTTCTCACATCTCTCTTTAAGAATATTGTTACAGCTGAACAGGTTTTAATTACAAACTTCTATGGGGCTCAAAGCATTGATGGCCAGCGGCTTCAATGGAATGTTGTTCATTCAATGAGATCCTCCCGGGAAGATTGCGATTGGATTGTTGCTGGGGATTTTAATGCCAAATTATCTGCCAGTGATCAGGAAGGTGGTTTCCCAGTTTTGGATCCAGGGGATAGGCTTCTGATTGCTCAAGTCCAGGCCTTTCACCTTGTTGATATCAAAGGTCCTGGTACTTATTTTACGTGGACTAATAAGAGAAGAGAGCCATATAGTAGGAAGGTAAAACTAGACCGGTTTCTGGTCTCGGAGGAAGCATTTGTGAAATGGAATATTAAATTTCAGATTTTGGAAGGCCCAGTTTCAGACCACTTTCCCATTGTTCTGGAGGGAGGGGCTAGGACAGGGCAGTACCATAAACCTTTTAAATTTGAAAATTTTTGGTTGCAAAAAGATCTCCGAAGAAAAATTCCTCAGTGGTGGGAAGATGGCCGCCAACCTTTTGGGACTGCAATGTTCAAATTTCACAAACGACTTCAATTTGTCAAGTGTAAATTGAAACAGTGGAGGCAAACTAACAAATCAGACTTCCAGCTCCAACGGGCCCCCTTGTTGGCCAGATGGGATGAGGTGCAAAAACATTTCAGGGAAGGAAACATTTCCGAGCACCTTAAATCCGAGGATGATGCTTTGCGCAAAGCGGTTGAGGATATTGATAACCAAGAAGAGATTTACTGGAAACAGAGAGCAAGAAATACTTGGTTATTAGAAGGAGACAGAAATACAAAAAAATTTCAGCGCTCTGCCTGTGCTAGGAGACAAATGAATACTATGGATTTCCTTCAAGATGAGAATGGATACTCTTTTGACACTCTTCCTGGTATGCACTCCCACTCAATGGAATATTTCTCAAAACTCTTTACGGAAAGCATGGAGCAAGATGGGGCAGCCCAAGATGAAGTTATTGTTGTCATTCCTTCTTTAATCTCTCCTGAAGAAAACCAGGCTCTACTTAGACCTATAGATAAATATGAACTTAAGAAGGTGGTCTTTGGGATGAGTACTGGTAAATCGCCTGGTCCTGATGGCTTCCCTATTGAGTTCTTCCAGGCCTTTTGGGATTCCCTGGAGGAAGATGTTCTGGCTGTCACTGAGGAGTCCAGAACCAATAAAAGAATGCTCAAGGCTCTAAATCATACATTCATTACTTTAATTCCAAAAGGAGCAGGGGGGGTTCATTTATCCGATTTTAGACCTATTGCCTTATGCAATGTGATCTATAAAATAATTACGAAGATTATGGCTGAAAGGTTAAAACCTATTATGCATAATATAATTTCCCCGGAGCAAGGGGGTTTTGTTGAAGGGAGGCAAATTTTGGATGGAGTGATTCTTGCTCAGGAGGCTATCCATACAATGCACCAATCCGGGAACAAAGGAATGTTCATTAAACTGGATATGTCCAAGGCTTATGACAGGGTGGAGTGGGGCTTCTTGGCAAAGATGTTGACCGCCTTTGGTTTCTCTCAGGACTGGACAGACTGGGTCTTGAGCTGTATTTCTTCGCCTTCATACTCTGTTCTTATCAAGGGACTTCCCTCGCCTCCTTTTGGTGCCTCTCGAGGATTGCGGCAGGGAGATCCTTGCTCTCCTTATCTCTTCCTCATCTTGGCTGAAGGATTGGGTAGACTCTTTCTGAAAAGAAGACTTCAAGGTCAGATAACAGGTTTTAAGGTCGGGGCTGAAGTTTTGACTCATTTACAGTTTGTAGATGATACTGGATTGGTGGGAGTGGCCAGCCTTAGGGAAGCAAGAAGAATCAGAGATACTCTAAACGTCTACCTCCGGGGCTCTAATCAAGTCATCAATGACAATAAATCCAAAGTGATCTTCTTTAATATTGATCAACGGTTACAGGACAGAGTTATTGATATTTTAGGTTTCACTCGGACCTCTCTCCCAATAGTCTATCTAGGGGTCCCTCTCGCATTTCAAAAAACTAAAAATTGATGTTTGGAAGGACCTTTTGGATGGCATCAAAGATAGAATGAACCATTGGTCTAATAGATGGTTAAGTTATGGGGGTCGTCTAACTTTTCTGCAGTCAATTATTCAGGCCATGCCAATTTACAAATTCTCCATCCTGGATGCTCCCCAGTCTATTTGGAAAGAGCTGGATAAAATGGCTAGAAGATTTCTATGGGAAGGTTCCAAGGGAGAGAGGAAATGGGCCTTGGTTGGTTGGGACAAGGTTACCCAACCCAAGGAAAAAGGGGGTTTGGGACTAAGAAGCTCCAAGTTTAACAACAAGGCTTTGGCTGGCAAACTATACTGGAGGTGGATTTCTCAGCCAACATCCCTCTTCAACAGAATTCTCTCTAGCAAATACCTGGGTTCTGTCCATCCTAATGATGTGGGCCGCTTTCCACTGGAAGGTTTTGGATCTCCAGTGTGGCAGGCGCTCAAGCTTGGAGCTCAACTCATCAAAGATCAACTATTTTGGAAAGTGGGGCGAGGGGATAAGGCTCGGTTCTGGACTGATTCTTGGGACCAGAATCCTCCCATTATTGTTGTTTTTCCTAAATTGCAACCGATAAAATCTGCTTTAGAAGATAAGGGATGGATTCAAATTGAGAGCTACTTTAACACTAGTCAATTGGGGGACTACAAGATCATAAAGTTTAAGCGGCTGGATGAGTGGCCAATACCTATCCCTCCGGAGTTGGTACCTACTTTGGGAAAAATCTTGGCAGAACGGTTTCTTACTGGGAGAGATGAGGAGGATGAACTGGCCTGGGGCTATGGAAGCCTTGGGGTTTATACTGTGAAAGAAGGATATGGTGAGATCCTCCCAGAGCCCCCTCCACCCTTTTTTTTGGTTCATGACTGGAGAAAGATTTGGCATCCCCAGGGCTGGCCGAAAGTGAACTTCTTCGCCTGGGCGCTTTTTGCATAATGGAATTCTCACCTATGACAATCTCAGACTCAGAGGCATCATTGGCCCTTCACAATGTGTGTTATGCCATAAGCAGGAGGAAACGACGGATCATCTAATGTTTGAATGTTATTTCACACGACAGATCTGGAAGCGCTGGTTCTCCCACTTTAATCTTCAGACTAATGGGGTCTTGTCTCGAAACAACATATGGGAAAGCTCGGAAGAAAGGTAGATTTAAATCCAATGCTCTCCGAATTGGTCGGGAGCTTGGTTTATTTTTTATCCGGTGGCGAGGTTTTGTTGGAGAGAAATGCCCGTATTTTTCGTGAAACCTTCTCCTCTCTAGAAGGAATATGGCAAGTCATTTGGAGCAAAGTGGCGGAAATGGTTGCCATTCATACCGAGGGGGAAATTCAGTCTGCTTCTGAGCCTTTGGACGAGGGAGTTGTTTTTCAACAAAGGGAGGTGAGTGGTAGTTGGAAACCTCCTCCTGAAGGATGGATCAAAATCAATACTGATGGAGCGGCTAGAGGCAATCCGGGAAGTGCTGGAATTGGAGTTGTGTGTCGCGATCATGCTGGGTCTTTGCTCTATTGGGAACTGCAGGGTCTGGGATGTGCCACAAACAATGAAGCTGAGGCCTTTGCCATTAAATCTGCCTCCTTCTGGGCAGCCAAAAAGGGACACAGGAAGATTATTATTGAGTCTGACTCCCAAATTTTGGTGGGTGCTCTTGATTGTATGAGAAACTTTGTCTCGAAAGCTTGGAGGTTGCGAATCCTAGTTTCCCAAATCAAAGAGCTTTGGAGGGAATTAGATGATGTGATACCTGTCTATGTGAATCGAGATCTCAATAAGGCGGCCGATTTCCTTGCTAAGATGGGTGCTGAAAGGGAGGTTGGGATGCAGCTGCACAGTGACATGCCTGTGGAGGATGCAGAGATTCGACAAGGCCTTGAACGTTTTCTGAAATGATGTGCAGTGTTTTTTTGCTAAGGAAGGTTTCTGTCGCGATATCGCGACATGTCGCGATATCGCGACAGGTTGCGCCCTTTCGGCCTTTACCGGGTTTTTGTCGCGATATCGCGACATGTCGCGATATCGCGACAGGTTGTGCCCTCTCGGCCTTTGACGGGTTTTTGTCGCGATTTCACGACATGTCGCGCCATCGCGACATGTCGCGCCATCGCGGCCCTAGGGGAAGGCGCTTGGTTAAGTTGTCACGATTTCACGACAGTTTTGGCAATTTGATGCTTACTGGTAAAATTGTCGCGATATCGCGACACTTTTGCAGATGGAGAGCAAAGTGGAAAATTCGTCGCGATATCGCGACAGTTTTGAGAACTGGGTTCCGAGAGGATATTTCGTCGCGATTTCGCGACAGTTTTGAGAACTGGGCGCCGAAAGGAAAAACCGTCGCGATATCGCGACACTTTTGGCGGTCTGGTGTCATAAGGGAAACCTATCGCGAAATCGCGACATTTTTGGCTTTCCGACGGATTGGCGAAATCTGTCGCGATTTCGCGACGCTTTTGCGATCTGGTTGCCATATGCTGAATTCGTCGCGATTTCGCAACACTTTTGTCGAAGGGTTGCTGGTGGGTGCTGTTGTCGCGATTTCGCGACATGTCGCGTTGTCGCGACTGTTAGCACCGCAGTGGGGGAGCCGGGGTTGACTGTCGCGATCTCGCGACATGTCGCGATTTCGCGCCCAGTTGACTTCTTTGCTTTGTGTTGTGCTGGGTTGCCTTTGTGCTCTTCTCTTGATGTGCTGTTTGTTGTTCTTGGTTGGGATGTGTTCTCTCCCGCTTGTAATTGTTCTTTGTATTAATACAAGTTTTTCATTTTTTTCAAAAAAAAAATAATTAAAATATAACAATATAATAATATTAAATAAATATTTTTTATCGAAAATAATTATATAATTTATAATTCATAATCTTAATTAAAAATTATTTTAACTTATCATATCATTGCTAGCAATTAGGGTAGCGAGCGTCGGCTCCGCACATGGAGGAACAGCGAGATGGTGTCGTTTTCATGGTGAGCACGGCACGTGGAGGGACGGCCAGACGGTGTCGTTTTAGGGGTGGGCCCCGGGGGACCAAAGTGCGCTTGAGAAGGAAAATTTTAATGGAAAGACGGCGAATTCACAGAAAAATTGGGGACACACGTAGGTGGAATTGGTTGCACCGCTGCCGGAAATGACACTCTGGCTTCCTAATTGGCAGCCGTATCGGTTGTTAGATATAGTTTTCTAGGTGAATTTTTGGGCAGTTGACGTAAAATTTTATTTGCGAGCTTTCTATTCTGCAGCCACGTCCTGTCACGTCTGACATGGTAACATTACCACGAACAAATGGTAATGTTACCATGTGGTAAGGTTATATCTACAGTCATTTTTTACTATCAAACAGGGTTCCAATAACTCCTGTCGTGGGATAGTTACTATCGCTTCGGGTTCGTGTCATTGTCATGGATGTATGGCACTACTCAGAGGATTCAGATGGCTAACTGGCACCATCAAGGTTTGAACCTAAATCTCTTCTTAATAAATGTTCAACCAAATTAACACTTATTAATCTACTAACCTTTCAAACTAAAATCAACAATTTATTATCCTATCTTATCCTATCCTATCCTATCCCATCCCATCCCTATTTGAAAAATATCTTAACGTTTAAATTTTGCAATTTTAACTTTTGAAGTATGAAATATGTAATTTTATGTTGAAAAGGTAAAAATTTTATATTCAAGTCCAAAAACTATAGACAATCACAATTATTGGTCCCAGCTCAGTAAATGGGTCCAGAGCATCGAAAAAGCCAACAAATACGGTCTGAACACTAAAGAGGAAGGAAGAGGTTGAAGAGAAAAATAATTTTGTATAAGGTCTAGTACTGACATTGTATCCTCCACATATGAATTGGTGGGGATTAGCTTATTTTGGAATCCATCAGTTGTAGCGATGGCCAGCGATGATTATTTTTTCCCTGCTATTCTGATAATCCTAATCTTCTTTTAGGATTATCCATGGTTGAACATGGCGTTGTTATTTGACAATAATATTGTAATAAGTATCTCTTTTTTTCGCATGGTCGAGAAGGGAGAATGTGGAATATCCTACTAGAATGTCGAACGACGATGTATTAAAAGCCTTGGACAGGCTCATAAGGTTTATTATTATTATAATTTAAATAAAATATTATTTCCACGAACCTTGTTATTTTGTTAGCTTTCTTTATTTCTTGGGATTGGTTTTGGATATGTTACTCATGAATTGTGGCCAATATTAGACCCGTTTCCAGACTACATGCGTATACAGACGTTGATATAGGATGTCAAAAACATGTTCCACTCGATGGGGAAGGGGAACATAAGCCCATCTGCATATGATACTGCCTGGTTGCACGAATACCCGCCATTCATAACTCTTCCCAACCGCAGTTTCCACAAACACTCCAATGGGTTGTCTCCAATCAGTTAACTGATGGTTCTTGGGGGAAGAATCCTTTTATTTACTATATCATAGACTTGTTTGTTCTCTTCTTTAAGTTAACCTTTTATTTCTGTAGTTCAACGAAGGGAAGGATTGCAAATTTGTTATCTTATTTACTTCTATGTTGAAACAGGCTCATAGTTTAAGTCTGGGGATTTCCCACGAACCATTATTCATCAAGAGAATATTCGCAATGAGAGAGGATCAACTGAAAGTGTAACATTATCTCTAACACCGCTGAAAACTCTTATTGTTTTTGAATTTAATTCGTGAGAGGAAAACTTTGCATCTTTGGTTTCAGGATTAACATTTGCGCCTTACACAGTCTACCTTCATCGTTTTTGTTTTCCTTGGAGGGCTTGCAAGAACTTGTCGAGTGTAAAACAATGATGGGTTTTCTCTCGAAAGACGGATCCATTGCTGGCTCACCCGAATCCACAGCCTGTGCTTTTATGCACACACGTGACGGAAGATGCCTCGATTTTATAACATTTATTTAGTTTTTCTGATAAATCACACAGAGAAATGGAAGGCCTGCTAACAAATGCTTTTTTCGAGGGATTATATAGAAATGTTAGTGTCGAGGACTAAACTTGTTTTAAATATATGTTAACAAGACTATTAAAAATATTAGTGCGTCATATATGTCCGTCCATTGCATATTATATATTATATTTTTGTAAGTTATATGTATATAGTGGTAATTTGGACTAAATATGATTTGACGTGGAATTTCAACGTTTACATTTTTATCCTTAACATAAATAGAATATATCTCTATTTCATTTAAATCCAAGTTAGTCTTCTGCGAAGCAGCTTCATTCATAGCAACATTAAATAAAATAGAATTTATTTAAAAAATAAAATAAAAATTTATCAATGGGTTAAGGAAGAGTAGAAGGGCCGTGATAAGTTTTAAGGTCATAAAATGATATACAAGATCTATTATAAATTCAAATTTTAATTTTAAAATAAAAGTTATAAAATATACGTTATATATATTTTAAATAATTTTTATTATATTATAATTTTATTGTAATTGTAGTTTCTTTCAACTATTAAATTTTGTTTTATTTTTTTTAATGATAAAATATTTTCTTGGAATATATATTAACACAACTTTTAATCCATCCTATTCTATCATATTCATCCATCCATAATCAACATGTATTTTGTTGGTCATTTTTATTTTGTGCTAACAATTTTTCTAAAAGTGATTATTATCTCCACAAATTTCACAAGGATGCAAATTCCAACACCTAGTTGTCATAGGTTTGGATCATTCACAATGACTGCAATTTATTCGAAGAGATTTGTTCTTTTCATAGGTTTCTCTCTTTACAAACTTGGTCTCACCACTTCTCTTTGGACCTTCATAACTAAGAATTTCATTCTTTGGCCTTACATTTGGTTCTATGGGTTTCTCATGCCTTCCTCATTCCTTCGCAATCTTATGCTATTATAACTCTTTTTTTATTAATTTTGAGATAATTTCTTTGGTGTGCTTTTCAAAGCACCTAATTTATTTATCAAGATGACCCTCATCATGACCAACACAATCAACAAGATTGAGCATGAGATCATGATGCTCATCTTCAAAACAAACCCTGCTATCATCAACAATGTTCAAATCACTAGTATCACAAGCAAAATGTATCCTTTCAATAAGATCACTTATGTTACAACAAGCATTTGCCACAACAATGTTCAAATCACCAATATCACAAGCAAAACTTATCTTTTGGATAAGGTTTCTTGTGTCACAACAAATATTTACCACCATGGACTTGAGATCACTTATGTCACAAGAAGCATTTACAATCATAGGCTTAGCTTTTATTTCCCCTTGGTTTTATGCTTGAAGATGTCAATAATTATTAATGTCATGTACATTGTCCTCACAACATCTATAAGAAATGTAAAACTATTTTCAGGAAGATCTTAATGAGCATCAACATATTTGAGAATCAATCATAGACAAAACCTAAGTGTTAACAATTATCCATTCATAAAAAAATATTTACCTTCTTGGAAATAAGGATTTTTATTTTTTTCACACACTTTTTAAATTCAACTTGCTTCTTAGAAATAAATGTTATTATCTAATGCAAGGGCATCCATACATGAGGATGGTTACAAGCAAGGTAGTTTCCACCTATTTGTAATTGCCTCCTAAATCTATAAAATAAACCCCTTTATTTCTTGGAAAGGAGACAAAGCACATGAGAAGATAAGAGGAATAAATAGGAAAGATGAGGAATATGGAACAATATAGATAAAAATAAAATGAGGACAAAAAATTTGGAAAGAGGGGGATAGAAGAGAAGGACTGGCAAGAAAAGAGAGGGGTAGACGGGAAGGACTAGAAGGAAGAGAAGTGAAAGGGATTGTGAACCAAGAATGAAAATATTATAGGTTATAACTAATAACTTATAAATATAATAAAAGCTCATATTTCATTCTAGTTTGTTTCCTATCTTTAAATGAATGCATTGCAAACATGTATGTTGTAGGAAACCTCTATTGGTGTGTGTGCAAGTTATAGGTTTGTATATTCAACCAAAAATTGTCATAGCCTAAGTGGGGGATGCTATTCGAAGAATAAAAACCTATGATCACCTTGCAAGATATTGTAGTGCTAGTGGAAGGAGATAAATATATATATGGACTATAACTATACAAGGCCATGAACGTGTGATAACCATTCATGTGATATAAAAAAACTATTCAATTCAATACAAAGCATAATATTGTTGAGGAATTATCATCTTGAATGAAATTGTCTTCCACCCTTCAGTGAATTATTGTCTTAAGTGTGATCATTATGAGAAACTACTATCTTGTGATATTATTTTCTTGAGGAGTTATTGACTTGAACATCATTATCTTATGCAATGGGATATTATATCATGGAGTATGCTCATAATAAACCATTGTATAAGATTACACGAGTGTTGTCATGAAGGAGTGTCATTTCATAAAAGTTATTGTCAAGAAGTCATGAGAGCAACTAACTTATCCATTGTCATCTTGCAGTCACAACAATTGGTATCTTAAGATGTTGCCATCATATAAGACATTTTCATTTCTTAGGAGTTGTCCTAAGATGTTGTCATCAGAAGAGTTTATTTATCATCACAAAACCTTGACTACATGTGTGATTACCATTAATCTATTGGTCATAAGTTGAGTTGATAACTTGTTACTCAGAAGGTCATCATTAGGTGGGATTCCTTCTCATGTATATATCATTTGGTATCAAAGTTGGTTTAGTTTTAGAATTCTAAAAATTGTGATGAAACAATGAGGAAGAGGAAGACCATGTGGTTTGTAATCCCAACCAACATATATAGTTGAAATGCTAAGAGAGATTACTACTAGGATAACTGTAATTGAGACTGCATAAAGGAGAGGTATCTAGTTTGAGGAGAATATTAATAGTGAAGAGGAGGAAACTAGTGATGCAAAAACTTGAGATAAAGATCAAGGAGAAGAATTAGAGTAGTAGTTTGTTCTAGAAATATCTAATATGAGAAGTAAGCCAAAGATGGGTGCTCTCAATTTTAGTGGAAGTTTAATTTATAAAGAGTTGATAGATTAGGTCATTAACATGGAGAAATTCTCTGATTATGAATATATGGAGGATCTAAAGTTGGGTAAATTTGGTTGCACACAATTAAAGAGATGTGCTTTGATTCAGAAATATCATATCCAAATGGAGAGGCAAAAAAATTAGGAATAAAATTTGAACCTGATATAAGTTTGTAGCCAAATTAAAATCAAAATTTTCATCTATTGATTATCAAATTGGGTTTTTTAGAAGACTACAAAATCTTAAGCAAAACAGGCTAAGAATAGAAGAGTATATAGAAGAGTTCTATAAATTGATGATAAGAGTTAGTCATATTAAAGATAATAAGGAAAAATCAATGGGATACATTAATGGGCTAAGGTTATCCATACAAGATAAAATTATTATGCTCCAAATTAGGATAGTCAAAGAGGTATATCAATATGCACTGAAGGAAGAAGAGAAGTTAACTCACAAACAACAAAACAATTCTAGAGAAAGGGGATAGTCCTCAAGAGGAAGAGAACAATCAAATAATGGTAGAGGCTAGCATTTGCAAGACAAAGAAATTAGTATTTATCAAAGTGATTTCAACCTAAGTACCTAATAGAAGGGTGAATCCTTGAGAGAACAAGGTGGATTTAACATAGGTAGATGGTATGGTTTTATTGGCAAGTGTTATAGATGCTTGGAAGAAGGGCATAGAGCATATGAGTGTCCTCAAGTGCAATAAAATAGTGGGTGTGGAAAGAAAGCCCATAACCAAACTACATAAGAAAATAAAGAGAGTAGTGTTTTGTTGAAGCACATGGAGGAACCAAAACAAGGAGAGTTACTTATGATGAAAAGGGTATTGTTAAAATCCACAAAGGAGTCACATAAACCTATGCAAAGAAGGATTTTGTTCTGTAGAGACCCCGAGACGCATGTACTCCTCTTTTACTCTACTTACAATGTTATTAAAAACCCAAGATGAAATGGAAGATAATGAAAAAGCATATAACATGAAAATAAAAAAGATGGATCTCTTTATTCGTATTGAAACTCGGTTATATGTCAGTCCCTCTTAGGGATACCCATTTTGATACGTAAGGTTACAAATAGGCAAAGAATACCCCTTTTACAAAGAGGTGGTGCACTTATAAAGGCTTCCCAGTTCTGTACATGGAAACGTATGAGGTCTTACAAATGCCTCCTCCAGGTCTGTTTCCTAGAGGGATCCCTTTTGCTCTCGTATGTTGCAGATTCCATCTGATGAAACTATGGCCCTATAAGCAATGAAACAACAACACACACTTAGATGTCCGAGATTGCCTCCCCGAATGAGGTTGTTAGTAATAAAATAATTTAATGGAAATATGATGAAACTATGCTATGAAATCATGTAAATCTATGCTAATGATATGAAAACATGAAGAAACATAATAAAAGAAGCTATGTCTAAAACCTAAGCTAAGCCTGCGGGCCACTGTCCAAGACAACAACCTCTAAGGTAAACCTTGCTCTCTTTTCCCCAAAGCTATGGGTCAAAGCCTGTATCTTATGTTGAAATAATAGGTGTTATGCTCTTCAATCCGTTAGGGCTTCACCGTACACATGATCTCCAAGGGAACTCTATGAGTCTTGAAAGCTCTCCTCAATGACCAAGATTGATGGATAAAAGATCAATGATCTCTATAAAATATGTCTCTATCTCTATCTCTGCTTGTAAAAAATATCTCTCCTAGATAAAATATGTCTTTTGGTGCTCTTAGGCTTGCACCTTTTATAGTGTGAAACCCTAGGTCTATGTCCAAGCCCTAGGAATGAATTTCTCATGCGTAGTGCAAGTTAGCATGAGAAGCTTTTGTCCTTTGTCTATGTTTGAAGGCTAGTTAACTAAAATCTAACTACCCACTTAAGTGTCCTATGCGAACTTATCGTTAGCATGAGAAGCTTTTGTCCTTTGTTTATGCTTGGAGGGTAGTTAACTAAATTTTAAATGCAAAATCAAGTCTCCTATGTGAACTGGTCATGAAAAGGAATGCAAAGTTACTCCCTCTCACCTTTATTGTATGCAGACTGCAACTTTTGCTCGTGATCAGGCTTGTTTGTCAGCAAAACTGCTTTTTATGGCTTAGCTGCTGTCATTTGCAGTGGCTAAGATCTGGCTATTGTCGTCCACAGTAGCTAAGTTCTGGCCGCTCTAGGCTTGAGCGGCTAGGATCTGGCCACTCTTGGCTTGAGCGGCTAGGCTTGGATGGCTTGAAAACATCTCAAATCAGTGGTGAGAACCACTGTTGATGCTTGGAAAGTCCAATATTATGTCTTATGATCTTATGAATGTGTCTATGTGAGAAGCTCCCCTAAGCATGACATGATTTTGGTGTCTATATATGCCCATTTTTGCGATGCACTGTGTGGAAAACACAATGCTGAGCAAAAACGTAGACTAATATGTTTGTAGGGTGTATGGTGATCAATGGTTTGATCAATGTCGAATGGTCCAATCATGCAAGATGATGCGCATCCATTGAATCATTGTCTCAATTTTTGGAGGACTTAGCTCAGTGGCTTGGGCATGTTAAAGCTGGAATTTATAGGTTGAAACCAACCCTGCAAATTAGATCTCACCTATTGCCAAGCTTTCCAGATAGGTCTAAAAATAACTGAACCAACTAGAACACTACTAAAATTGCCAAAAAGAACATCAGAAAAGGATAATTCATGCTAAAACTTCCTTTTGTGAGGAATAGCAGGACAAATATTATGCCTAATTAAAACTTTCCATGGTTCCACACCATTAATGCACTTCATTATCCATTTAACAACAAGAGTCATATCCTCCTGTTTATGCAAGTCAATTAAACCCAAACCTCCTTTGAATTTGCATAAAGCAACCCAATCCCATTTAACCATATGCCTTTTCTTAATCCCATAATCACCAACCCACAGGAAATTTTTAATATATTTCTGAATTTCAAAAATTTGATTAGCATTAAAATACCAAACTAAAGCATAATAACCAATATAGGAGGATAAGATCTTTTGATAGATCTAAAACCTACCAGCCAAAGAAAGTTTTTTATTCTTCCATTTATCCAGTTTTAGAACAACTTTCTCCTTGACCCAGCTCCACATATCCCTTAAATTGGGTTGAACAACAAAAGGTATCCCAAGATATCTTACCTAAACATTAGGTCCACACCATTGAAGCTCATATTTGTTCAACCAAATAGGAGGATTAAAATCTCAACTCAAAATTTTGGACTTAGCATTAGAGATTTTAGCTCCAGAAGCATTGTAAAAAAGATCCATTTTATGAAAAATATTAGCAAAATTATCCTCCACTAACTCCACAAAAAGCGTAGTATCATCCGCAAATTGCATATTAAGAAGCTCTTGAGAAGAAGGTAAACTAACACCTCTAATAGAAGGACCCAATGAGTTATCTCTTAACAAGTAATAGAGAAGGTCATTAGCAATAACAAACAATGCAGGAGCAAGGGGACAGTCCTGCCTGATTGATCTTTGCAAAAAAATAGGATTAGATAAACTCACATTAACTTCAATCTGCGTAACAACATCAGTTATAAGAGTTTTAACCATTCTACGAAAACTATCAGGGAACTCAAAAGCAACCAAAATAGTCATAATATACCCCCATTCTATTCTATCATAAGATTTCTCAAAATCAATAAGAATCAGGCAAATATTTTGACCAGACCTACGAGCCCAATCCATAGCCTCCCATCCAATAATCAAATTTTCCAAAATATATCTACCTTTGATAAAATTGATCTGGATAAAATTGATAAATTTAGGTGAAATGTCCACCAATATAAGTGCCAATATTTTTGCCAATATCTTATAAGAGACATTCAAAAGAGTAATAGGCCTCCAACTCTTAATAAAAATTTTGTCTCCATCTTTAGGAAGAAGTTTGATAACCCCTGAGTTAATAATGCTACCTAAATAACCATGCCTAATAGCCTCATCATACACCTTCTATAAATCCTCATAAATCTAATTACTCTATTTCTTATAGAACTCAATAGGCAGCCCATCAGGTCCAAGCACCATATCACTGTTTATAGCTTTAATGGCTTTGCAAATTTCATCACAAGAGATTGGCCTATCTAGAATTTCAGCCTCTTGATGGGTAATTTTCCTTGGAATAAGAGAACAACAAATATTCCTATCTCTAACCTGAGAAGAGTCATCTTTAGAAGAGAAAATAGATGAGTAAAACTGATGAAATATCTCCTTTATTTTATCTTCATCAATAACCAACTGATTTCCATCAGAGATAGAATAGATATGAACTTTATGAGTTTTTTCCTTCAGATAATCAAAATAGAATTTGGTACCCCTATCGCCCATTTTTAACCAATTCATGCTAGCTCTAGTTCTCTGACCATTAATTTTCTTAACTTGAAAGTTTCTAAGCTCCTCCTTGATCCTTATCAACTCCATCTACAAGTCAATATTGCTAGGCTAAAGCTAAAGAGCAAATTCTATTTGTAAAAACTACTCATTCAAAAGGACCTCTAACCTCTTATTGGATTTGGCTCTAAGTCTTCCAACAGTTTGAAAGGTTTTAGTCCAACTTTTCACATTGCAATTCCATCTATCAATGGTTGTACAATGCGTAAAGCAAACTCTATTAATCTCCCTTATAGTAAAAATAACATCAGAACAGTCCTAAACGTCTAATAATGAAGTGTTCAATATAAACTTGTTATATTTGCTAGTCGGCTTAGAAAAAGCTCTTGAAAATCTCAAATTAACCATAATAGAAAAATGGTTAGAAAAGGCAATAGGAAGGACATTAATTTTACTGCCATTAGCAAAGTAATCAAAACTAAAAAAAATGCTATTAGCATAGGATCTGTCCAATCTGCAATATATCCTATTATTATCCTTTTGCATATTACACCATGTGTACCATAGATCGAGATGATTAGCCCTTTGACCCAACAAAGGATCACAAAGGCAAAAATGGGCCTTAACTTTAGACCAAAAAAACTGTTCCTCTCTTTTCCATTCAAAAATATCCCCACCTTATTTATAATCACAATGTTCCACCATATTAAAACCTCCCATGAGAAGCCAGGGCAGATTGGGTAAACCCAAAAACCATTGCCATAACAAACATCTACTTTTGTAGTCATTAGGTACATAAATAGAACATACACCAAAAGCAGAGTTCTCATCATTTAGAATAACCCAAACAATAGAGTTGCACGGAGAACATCCATGATTGACAACCTTCAAAGACCATTGTAAAGACAACATAAGGGCAGAGCCACCCCTACCAGGGCAATTATCTGTATAATATGCATAAGAATCCTTACAAATAGCATTTAAAGTTGCACAAAGTTTAAAACTTGTGGCTTTTATCTCATGAAGCATAATACAATCAAGAGAACCAACAAAATTCACCATATTTTTAACAAAATATTTCCTATCTAGGGATTCAAGACCCCTAACATTCCAGCTCAGACACCTAAATGTCATTAATATTAGAGACAAGAGAATTTTTACCTCTAGCAAGGCATTTTAAACTTTTTAAGGATTTACCCATAGTATTAACATCAGAAGAATGCATGCGTTTTTAATTTTCAACTTTTTCCCACCTTGAAATACCAAGAGCAAGCACGTCATCCTCTGTAACATCACAAACAAAGCCTGAAGGCTCACTGCTAATATGAGTGTTAGCATAAGAGAACTCTTCAATGACATCCTTTTCTGGTATACTAGCTGAATCCCCTTTAATTGGTTCTTTATTATTGTAATACTCTGCAGACCTAGCATTAATAGAAGACAGAGCTAATTTTTGGGAACTTAATCTATCCTCAAATTGTATGTGACCACCAACAACATAGTTATTGCCACTCAATACCTCTTCCACACTATGCCTGATAGTATTAGGAGTGGCCAACTGAGTAATAGAGTCCCCATTTTTTGCCAATTCTATTATTCAGTTCCTCACACATAATAAAATCACCCATAATAGGGGAGATAGAATGAGTAAAATAGGAATCAAAATTAATCACTATTTCACTATTGTGTTTATTCAAAACATCCAATACATCCTTTTCTGTGTTTAAAACAAACTTACCAAGTAGATTGTTCTTATGTACAACATCACCCAAAATTATCTCATTATCCATAATTGTTTTATCCTGCATCATAGATGTTCCAGGTATTTTTACCCTTTTATCTTTACTACGAAAAACAAAAATAGATTTATTCTGAGAAAAAGAAATACTGCCACATGAAGAAACCCCAGATCGAGACTCAACATTGGCCGCGGTAGAGCCAGAAATACTTTGACCATGCATAGAATCAACATTATTATTATTCAGCTTAGGAGACCTGGCTAGAGTACCATGCTTATTTACACCTGCATTATTTTTTTGCCCATTGGAAGATAAACTAGGATTTAAATTTCATTTCCTTGCTAGCAAAATTGGACAATTTTTTTGGAGGTGCCCCTCATGTCGACAGATAAAACAGACATTGATTCCACACAGAATCTCAACTTGGCAAATAGATAAGCCCCTTTTGAATCATGCGACATAGGGAAAACCTAATATTTAATTTTTTGCCCCAAACATTGGATAACTAGCCATCAAAGAAATTTCAGGAGGGTAATGATGAAATATCAACAAAGACAAAGAAAATGGCACAAGCCTTAAGCCTAGCTTGTTCCACATCTAACATCGTTTTCATTGCATGATTAGGAGAAACAGTAACTCGCACAACACCATTAGAAGAAATCTTACTTGTAACATCAAAAGTCAACCCCACAGGAGCATCAACACTAGTCCCCCCAGCCAGCACATCACGAAATGATGGTTTTTGCACTGTAGCATTCCTGACAAACTCCTCCCCCATGATAACTTCTTCTCTCGTCATCCTCCCATCCACACGCTCCACCATATCAACATCCCAACATGAATTCTCATTCATATATCTCTATTTCATTAAAATTCAAGTTAGTTTTGTGCCAAGTAGCTTCATCCATAGCAACATTAAATAAAATAATAATTTATCAATCGGTTAAGGAAGAGTATAAGGGTCGTGGATAAGTATTTAGGTCATAACAATACAAATTGATGATATACAAGATTTATTATAAATAAAAATTTAAATTTTAAAATAAAAATTATAAAATATACGTAATTAAAGTAAATTTTTAACATATTTTATTTTATTATTTATTTTTAAATAGTTTTTAATATATTATAATTTTATTTTAATTTTAGTTTTTTTCAATTATTGAATTATGTTTTATTTTTGTTCTTTTTTTATGAGAAACCATTTTCTTGGAAAATACATTCAACATAATATTTAGTTCATTTTATTCTATCATATTTATCCATCCATAATCAACATGTATTTTGTTGGTCATTTTTTATTTTTTGCTAATAATGTTTCTAAAAGTGATTATTATTTCCACAAATTTTGCAAGGATACAGATTTCAACACCTAGTTTTCAGAGGTTCAGATCATCCACAATGATTGCAATTTATTTCAAGAGATTTATTTTTTGCATAGGATTCTCTCATTACAAACTTGGTCTCACCACTTCTCTTTGGATTATCATAACTAAGACCTTCATTATTTGGACTTACATTTGGTTCTATGGGTTTTTGCATGCCTTGCCAATTCCTTCCCAATCCTATGTTATTATAACCCTTTTTTTTTTATTAATTTTGAAATAATTTCTTTGGTGTGCTTTTCAAAGCACCTAATTTCTTTATCAATATGGCCCTCATCATGACCAACACAATTAACAAGATTAAGCACGAGATCATGATGCTCATATTCAACACAAATCCTACTATCATCAACAATGTTCAAATCACTAGTATCATAAGAAAAAATTGTCCTTTCAATAAAATCACTTATGTTACAACAAACATTTACCACAACAATGTTCAAATCACCAGTATCACAAGAAAAACTTATCTTTTTAATAAGGTCACTTGTATCACAACAAATATTTACCATCATAGACTTAAGATCACTTGTGTCACAAGAAGAATTTACAATCATAGGCTTAGCTATTATTTTTCCCTTGGTTTTTATGCTTGAAGATGTCAAGAATTATTAATGCCATGTACATTGTCCTCACAACATCTATAAGGAATGTAAACCTATTTTTAGGCAAATCTTCACAAGCATCATTGTATTTGAGAATCAATCATAGACAACACCTAAGTGTTAACAATTCTTCGTTCATAAAGATATTTGCCTTCTTGGAAATATGGATTTTTATTTTCTGTCGCACACTTTTTGAAATTTAACTTGCTTCTTAGAAATAAAAATTATTATCTAATACAAGGGCATCCACACATGAGGATGGTTACAAGCAAGGTAGTTCCCCTATTTATAATTGTCACCTAAATGTATAAAATAAACCCCTTTATTGCTTGGAAAGGAGATAAAGCACATGAGAAGATAAGAGGAATCAATAGGAAAGACGAGGAAGATGGAACAATATATATAAAAATAAAAGGAGGACAATAGATTTGGAAAGAGGAGGATAGAATAGAAGGATTGGTAAGAAAAGGGAGGAGTAGATAGGAAGGATTGGTAGGAAGATAAGTGAAAGGGATTGTGAACCAAGAACAAATATATTGTAGATTATAACTAATACTTTATAAATATAATAAAATCTCATATTACATTCTAGTTTATTTCCTATGTGTAAATGAATGCATTGCAAACATGTATGTTATAGGAAACCTCAATTGGTGTGTGCAGGTTATAGGTTTTTCGATTCAACCAAACATGATCATAGGATAAGTGAGGGATGCTATTTGAAGAAGAAAAACCTAGGATCACCTTGCAAGATATTGTAGTGCAAGTGGAAGAAGATAAATATATTGATGGAATAGAACTATACAAGGCCATGAGCATGTGATTACCATTCATGTGATATAAAAAAACCATTCAATTCAATAAAAAACATAATGTTACTGATTAATTATCATCTTGAATAAAATCATCTAGCACCCTTCAGTGAATTATTGTCTTAAGTGTGACCATTGAGAGGAACTACTATCTTGAGATATTGTTGTATTGAGGAGTTGTTGACTTGAACATAATTATATTGTGCAATGGGATATTATTGTCATGGAGTATCCTAATAATAAACCATTGTATAAGATTACAAGAGTGTTGTCATGAAGGAATGTCATTTCATAAAAATTATCATCAAGAAGTCATGAGAGCAACTGACTTATCCATTGCCGTCTTGTAGTCACAATAATTGGTATTTTAAGATGTTGCCATCATATAAGACACTATCATTTCATGGGAGTTGTCATAAGATGTTACCATTATAATATTTTATTTGTCATCACAAACCTTGACTACACATGTGATTACCGTTCATCTAGTGGTCATAAGTTGAGTTGATAACTTGTTACTCGAGAATGTCATCCTTAGGTGGGCTTCCTTCTCATGTCTATATCATTTGGTATCAAAGTTGGTTTAGTTTTAGAATTCTAAAAATTGTGATGGAACAATGAGGAAGAGGAATACCATGTGGTTAGTGATCCCAACCAACATATATAGTTGAAATGCTAAGAGAGATCACAACTAGGCTAGATGCAATTGAGACTACATAAATGAGAGGTATTTGATTTTATGAGATTAGTGATTGTGAAGAGGAGGAAACTAGTGATGCAAACAGCTTGAGATGAACATCAAGGAGAAAAATCAGAGTAGTAGCTAGTTCGAGCAATATCTAATATGAGAAGTAAGCCAAATTTGGCTACTCTCAACTTTAGTGGAAGTTTAAGTTTTAAATATTTGATAGATTAGGTCATTAACATGGAGAGATTCTCTTATTATGAATATATGGAGGATCTAAAGTGGGGTAAATTTGCATGCACACGATTAAAGAGATATGCTTTGATTTGGAAAGATCATATCCAAATGGAGAGGCAACAAAATAGCAGGGATAGAATTTGAACATGGGATAAGTTTATAGCCAAATTAAAATCAAAATTTTCACCTATTGATTATCAAATTGGGTTGTTTAAAGACTATAAAACCTTAAGCAAAAGGAGCTAAGAGTAAAAGAGTATATGAAATATTTTTAGAAATGATCATAAGAGTTAGTCATATTGAAGTATAATAAGGAAAAAGCAATGAGATACATTAATGGGCTAAGGTTGTCCATACATGATAAAATTAGTATGCTCCAAATTAGGATAGTCGAAGAGGCATATCAATATGCACTAAAGGAAGAAGAGAAGTCAACTCAAAAACAATAAAAAAATTCTAGAGAAATGGGATATTTCTCAAGAGGAGGAGAACAATCAAATAATGGTAGAGGTTAGCATTTGCGAGAAGAAATTAGTACTTCTCAAAGTGATTTCAACCTAAGTACCTAATATAAGGGTGAATCCTTGAGACGACAAGGTGGATTTAATAGAGGTAGATGGTATGGTTTTGTTGGTAAGTGTTATATATGCTTGGAAGAAGGGCATAGAGCATATGAGTGTCCTCCAGTGCAATAAACTAGTTGGTGTGGAAAGGAAGCCTGTAACCAAACTAGACAAGCAAATGAAGAGAGTATTGTTTCATTGAAGCATATGGAGGAACCAAATCATGAGAGTCACTTATGATGAAAAGGGTATTGTTAAAACCCACAAAGGAGTCACATAAACTTATGCAAAGAAGGAGTTTGTTCAAGACCATTTGTAAGTCAAGAGGTAAATGCTGTAAGGTGATTGTGGATGAGGAGAGTACAAATAATCTAGTGTTTATAGAGATGGTAGAAAAGCTTGGATTTTAAAATATTGAACACATAAATCTATATAAAATCTCATGGTTACAAAAAGGACATCAAATTTTGGTGAATGAATGATGTATAGTGTACATCCAAATTGCTTTTTACAAAAATGAGATATTATGTGATGTGATGTCTATAGATGATAAGAAATCGTTTACAACATACACGAATATCAGAAAAAAATCCAAAACTACATTTCAATAATATAAGAAGCCTCTAAATATATTCTAATTTGCTTCAACACGATATCTTACGATAATGTAAAAGTTACGGGAAGTAATTTCAACGATGCATTCATTTTCTTCCAAAGGGCCCCTTATATTTAGCTTGAAGGCCTCCAACAAACATAGTATTGAAATTTCTTTAAAAATCAAAAGGATATATGACATTGCAAACCTATGTGTATCATGAGCTTATGTATTATGCCTAAGATGTTAGGACACGATAGCTCGATGGGTCATATTATCCTTTATTCATAGCTATAATAATGATATCGATGGGATTTTCAAGTTAGGTAGCCCACATTTTCAAACAATGTGGGATATCTTGAGCCTCGACCTGCATGTGGGTGTCTGTTTCGAAGTAAACTTGAGTGAAAATTTTAAATTTGAGTATCATAAATGGTATTAACAAAAATGGATATGGAAATTGGATAAAAATAATATCATTGTTTATTTTCATCACTTATTATTGGAGGTAATATCTTGGAAATGTGAGCATATTTATAGAGAAGGAAATCAGATAGCAAATAAATTATCCAATCATGGTGTTGATCTTCATCTTGGTGAAATTCAAAATTTAGAAGGCAATTCACCAAGTGAGATTTTATATTTAAAAAAATGATGTCAAAGAGCTAATTGTGGAAACACAGCATGTTGAGGTAATTGAACATAATTCATAAAGAAATAAAAAATATATGTGATAAAAAGCCATGTTGGATATGGTTTAATTGACCTAAACACAAATGTAATTTTTTGGTATTTTGATGGAAGTGGCCCCAATAGAAGCCACTATAACCTATTAACAAATATATATTTCATTTATATTTTAGTTTACTACATAAATATATTTGAAAAACATATTCATAGAAACACAAAATATTATTTTCTCCAAATATATCAACTCTCATTGTTTATGTTTTCATTCTTTCTTTTTTTTCCTCTTTTATATAATATCTTTATATATTGTTTTTAATTGTTCTCTTGTGAGAATTTAGTGAATCTTATATTTCTACATTATTAATAATATTGACATATAAAACAAAAAAAACTAAATCAATTTATTGTTGAAACTTACATTTTGTATAGTATATTCTTGAATATCCTAAAAATAGTTATAAAATCATGTGAATTATTTTTCACTCATAATATATATAGAAATGTTAAAAATAAGAATAAAATTATAATTTTGTCTTGATGTTATTCTCACTTCTATTTAATTGTGCTTCTTCATGCAAATTTTTATTGACATAATTATATGTTTTGAAATAACTATTAGTGGAAAGCAATATCCCTCCTTTGGCCTTCATAGATCCATTTACAAAGGGTGCCCTCTTCATCCTACCTTATATAATTTGGTAGCTAAAGGGTCTGGCTATCATTTAGTAGATGTTGTATCTAAGGGTTAGGTGAAAGGGGTTTCCTTTCCTGGTGTAGACACCTAAAATGCGTTATCTCAAGGAGACGCCAAAAAAACCTCTTTTTTAATATATATCTAGGTGTAGAAATGTGAAAAATAAAATTATAATTATAATTTTCTCTTGATACTATTCGCACCCCTAGTTAATTGTGTCTCTCCATACATGTTTTTATTAATATAATTATATTTTTTTGAAATAACTATTAATAGAAAGCAATCCATCTCCTTTGGCCTTCATAGATACAATTGCCAAGGGTTCCCTCTTAGTAGTTACATATTTTTGTAGCTGAAGGTTTTAGATATATTTTAGTTGATGTTGTCTCTAAGGGTTGGGTGAAAGAGGTTTCTCTTCCTAGCACCTCTCAATAACTAGTGAATGGGAACTTTGTAGATGACTTCTTTATCACTCCTATTAAGGAGAAAGAAAACATTAACCATACATTGTGATGCTTGGAGAAATTTTATTTGGCCTTAGGCTTCAACATCCAATGGCAAAATATATATTGCTACAAATAATCTTTCCTACCAAGCCCTTCTTGGCTCAATAGATATGGCTAGAAATGGATCTAACATGGACAAATGGTTAGGTTCTTGGGTATTCTCTTTTTCTTCCAATCGTCATCCTTGACATTGTGGTAGTATGTTCTAGATAGAGTGAAAAACATGTTAAATAAGTGGCTTACCAAGCCTCTATATTTAGCCAAAAACAAATTCATGTTTGTTCTACGATTTGGGTTGTCTACTACTCGTTGTTTTGGGCCTCTATCTAGACCAAAGCTTCGTACTTTGTAATATTTTTTGTGCAAGATAAATGAAGCTTGAAGGACAAGAGGATTTGTTATTTTTATGGGTTAACTAGAATGATTCTAGTACCGATGCCCTTTAAGCATCAAGCTGCATTAAAACTAAGTCTAAGAATTTGGCTCTTTGGCTTCTACACCAAAGCACTCATCAGGAAACTTGATGACCAAAGGATGGGTGGCTTCTAGGGGAGTGAAGGCTAGTTTATAAATAATCACTTGACCCTTGATAGCCTTTTGACCTATGAAGGTGAGGATGAACTCACTAAGGGCTAAAATCCACTTAGCAACTTGACTTTAAAGGTGGGGCTTAGACATTAAGTAGCACAAAGCATCAAACTTAGTAACCATCAATATCTTTTGGTTGAGCATGTAGTATCTTAACTTCTAGGAAGAAACACTAGAGCAAGGCAAAACTTCTCTAAGGGAGTATACCAGGTTTCATAGCTAACCAAGGTCCTATTGATATAGTAGATAGCTTGATATTTATTCTAATCATTGTATTGATCCAACAAGGCTCCCAAAGCGAGTTGTGGTTGCTATGTAAAGCATCAAATGCTTATCTGATATAGGAGAATCTAAAATAGGTAGGAAAGTGAGATACTGCTTGATCTCATCAAAATCTTGTTAACACTCAAAATCCAATTGGAATAAGACATATTTCTTAAGAAGCATAAGAAAGGGCTAATACTTATTGTGTAACTAAGCTATGAATTGATGGATAGCTTGAATCCTACCTTACAAGATACATAATTCGTTTAAGGTGCATGGATGAGGTATGTCAGTGATAGTTGCTATCTTAGTGGGGTCCACTTCAATACCTCACCTAAAAATAATGAAATCTAACAACTTGCTAGATGTGACTCCAAACACACACTTGGAGGGCTTAAGATGAACCTTGAGTTATTGAAGCCTTTCAAAGATTCATCTTAGATCGTGAACATGATCTTAGATGTATGGAATGACCTAGAATATCATCCACATAGTCCTCTAGAATATCATGCATCATGTCATGGAAAATATATGTCATAGCCCCCTAATATATGGCACCAATGTTATTTAAGCTAAAATGCATAACTTTATAACATAAGGTACCCCATGGTATGATGAAAGTTTTCTTCGTATGATCCTCAGGGGAAACCATGATCTTATTATATCTTGAGAAACCATCCATTAGCGAAAGCATGCTACATTTGGTGGTGAAATATTTGATCATATCTATGTTGGGGAGGGAAAATTTATCCTTGGGACATGCTAAGTTAATGCTCCTAAAGTCAGTACATATTATGATTGTTCCTACCTTCTTAGCCATATGAACGATGTTGGATATAAAATTAGAATTATTGATAGCTTTTATGAAACCAATAATTTGGAGCTCCTCCTTGACAAAAATGGTGACCTTAGGAAGAATTTTCCTAAGTTTCTACTTAACAGGCTTCACTACAAAATGATGCATAACAAAGGATGGATCAAGCCTTGGCATGTTGACATATGACCAAATTAAAAATATCATGAAATTATTTCAAAAAATTGGTGAACTACTCTTGCTCATCCATGGACAATGCTTTGCCTAACTTAAGGATTCTAGGACTCTCCTTAGAACCTATGTTAACATCTATGGTCTCCTCAATGAGAATTTACTTTTCACATTTTTTCACAAAGGAATGAAGGTCATTGTAGAACTTTTCTCCAAACACACTTGAAATTGGCTATGATGATCTAAAGAAAATTTTTAATTAAACCTATTGGAACAGGATAAATAGACCTTTTATATAGTCAAGAATGCAATCTCCCATGATATACTTCAAAATATTGGGATTAGGTGTACTCATGCATTGTGAAAATATTGGAGATGACATTCTAACACACCTTTTAGAAATTATAAGCCTAGCAAAGGATACTCATGGATTTACCCACACTTTTATATTTTACCCACACTTAATGCTCAGTGGTATCTTCAATCCTCCAACATGGATTGGCAACATCGATTCTACTCTATGTGGGATTCAAATCTGGTGCCCAAATTGGCCCATTTTTTATTGTGTATGTTATTTCATGGGTTACGTATTAGGGAATAAATGGTTCACTTAGGGATGAGAAACCCTAAATACCCCTTCTATCAAAGTTGGGAATCCATAAAGCACTTATTTTGGTTCTACCCTAGAGTCTACGTATCTTAAACTTGGATTCATGATTTTTTCAAACCTTTCAAGACCAAGTTATTTTCTTGGTGCATGATCCTCCTTGGGGATAGCACTAGTATACTTGTAAGCACTGAAAAAATATAGCACATTTTTAGAACAAGGATTTTGTTTGGAAAATAATACTATTTTTTATAATTAGAATGTTTCTCAAGATTTCTCTACTTATGCGGAAGCTATGATTTGACCTAATGTATTATTATAGATCCATACTCAAGCTAACAAGGTGTCTCTCAAGGTGCAACACTTGTCGACTTGACTTGATTATTAAGCGAATGCTCACTACTCAATGGCTAGAGTCTTGTCATCCTCACCTTCTTGAAGGATCCAACTTCCTATAAGAGGTTGAAAGTGGGGTTGTAATTGAAGGTCTCAAGCCTCTCATAGCCCTTGGACGAAAACCTATAGAGCTAGAGGTTAGTCCAACTCTTTGCGCAAACACAGACTATAGGATTGTGAAACCAAAGGTTGGGCTATCTCCTAGCCTCGTTCCCCACAAATTCAAGGGTGAAGATCCAAGGATTGAATTCCTTCTTCCTTTTGATGAGACTTCATGATTTCTTTAATGACAAAGGACATTTTAGAGTAGAGGTGGGGCATCATAACATAGATGAACAGTCTATATGGGAGCTCATTATTGAGAAACCCAACCCATAGGTGGGGTAGGGTGATCCCTCAGACAAAGATCACTCCCTTCCACTCTTGTTATTCTTGTTGTTCCATAATATTTAAGTGGATTCCCCCTTTCTTTTATGGCTCATGAGCTTTTTTTTTTGTAATCCCTAAAATCCTATGTGATTATGGAAAGGACCTTTGACATGGGTATTTTGAGGTGTGCTTCCATACCACCCACCTTTTTCTTATTAGTGTAGATGTTTTTATTCTTCTAATAATATAAGTCACTTTAAAAAAAATAAAAACTAAAGTACACATGTACTTGGATACATGTATATATCTATTCACTTATTAGCATTTAATTTATACTCTAGGTGCAATTAAGTGCTATATAACTCCTTATTAATATTGCTTTAAACCAATCAAAACAAACAATTATATTAATATTAAAAATATCTTTCAAAAAAATATCTTTAAATATTTTTTAAATATATCTATTTATCTAATATTTTTTTAAATACGTATAAATTTTTTGATATTTATCCTATTTATTCATCTATTGACATCTATTATATAAAAAATCCTTACTTTAAAATAATTTAGTTGAACAATTCTAAATATAATTAAAAGTATATTTTTTATATTTTAAATTTCTACTTAATTTAACAAATATATGTATAATAGGGACGGCGATTTAATATATAAAAGGGACTAGTTTGAAAGCTAGGCCTTCCTTCCATTATGAGCTGGACCATATATTGTTGATTTTTCAATTTAGGAAGGACACATTATATTGTTCAATACAGGCGACCCGGGACCCACGTCAAGGAGTACTTAATAAATTCCTACCTCACATGTCTAGCATCATTCCCTTTTTCACTAATATGGGATGGATCGTCCAATGAACCATCGCCACACTTTCCAGTACATGGAACAAGTATGACCGACCACGTCTACTGAATTGGGACAACGACTGAAAAAGAAGCTACAGCCGTTGATGCACTGCAAAATGCTACATATCTCTTTTTTTGGAAGAAGCGAAAATCTAGGGGGAAAGATTTGTTAAAAAAACAATATATTTATTTTTTGATACATAAGGAAATTGGTAACTGCTTTTCTTTTTGAACAACTGGTTATCGCGTCAAATCACATTGCCTTCGGCCATAGCATCAAATCATGGAGCTACCACTATAACTTCTACCTAGCTTCGGTAAACACTGCCTGGAGTGAGGGAGACCCCTGATGGCTCGAGGTTAGTACCGCGGAGACCCCTGATGGCTCGGGGTTAGTACCGCGGTCATCAACCTAACGCACACTCAGCAGATGTAGACAACTACCTTTCCCCTAGGGTGGGCATGCCCACGAGGTCTTAACCTAGGTCTTCTCTTAGGAAGTGCCCAACGTCTTACCAATCCACCTAGCCCTCCCGGACAATATTCTTATTTTTTTAACTTTTATATGATTGGATATACATATAATTTGGTTTTGGTTTTTTTTTTAATACTATTTTTAGTAGCTCTAAAGGTAGGGTTAGAGAGGCTGGTCCCACTAAACCTATTTCACTTGTAGCGGTTGTTTGGAATTCGTATATCCATGTCGTCTAGCATGCATTCAAAGGATTCTGAATCAGACTACTACTTATGCAAACAGGTTTCTTCTATGTTTTGAACAAGGTGTCTTCTTAAAACTACTACCTTTTTAAATATGCTACAGCAAATATTGAACCCGAATATCTTCTTGATAAATGTCTTATGAAACAAACAACTGCCAATACACCTTATTTATTATTCTAAATTAATTATCAGATTATTGTTTCATTAATAATTATTCAAATCATCGTAAAACTTATAAGAAAAAACTATTGTTTTGATATAAAAGTACTCGTTTGAAAAATACATATGCAAACCACAAACTTATAATAAAAAAAACAGTTGTTTTCATATAGAAGGGACTCGTTTGAAATATTAAAAGCTACTTTCCTTCCTCTATGAGCTGGACTGTCTCCCACCATACATTCTTCATCCTTCAATTTATGAAGGAACATTATATTGTTCTATAACAGGCGACGCGGGACCCACATCACTTACTAAATTCTTACGTCACATGTTTAACATGATCACCTTCTTTTAAGAATGGAAGCTCTAGCCACATATATTTTATAATTTTTAATAAAGATTTGTGATAATTTGATCTAGTATAATATGTTTTAATAATTAAAATATAATTATATAATAATATTAAATAAATATTTTTTATTAAAAATAATTATATAGTTTATAATTTATAATATTTATTAACATTAAAAATTAATTTTAATTTATCCGAAAACTGATTCTTCCTAAATAAAACCAACGTGGGCCCCATACCAGAGTTTGTACCTTGTCACCTACTGCTGCCTGCCGTGGATGATGGTGCCTATGACGCTGCTGCAGCGAAAAATATCATTGCTACCAATTATGGTAGCGACCGCCGATCCGCACATGGAGGAACAGCGAGATGGTGTCATTTTCATGGTGGGCACGGCACGTGGAGTGACGGCGAGACGGTGTCGTTTTAGGGGTGGGCCCCGGGGGACCAAAGTGCACTTGCGAAGGAAAATTTTAATGGACAGACGGCGAATTGACAGAAAACTTGGGGACACGCGCAGGTGGAATTTGCTAGCACCGCTGCCGGAAATGAAACTCGGCTTCCTATGTGGCCGCCGTATCGGTTGTTAGATATAGTTTTCTGGTTGAATTTTGGGGCAGTTGCCGTAAAATTTTATTGGGGAGCTTTCTATGCTGCAGCCACGTCCTGTCACGTCTGACATGGTAACATTACCACGTACAAACAGTGGTAATTTAACCATGTCATATTAAATAACGAAATGAAGACCAGCAATTTACCAACCCCAATCCCAACTCTTATTTGAAAAATATCTTACGTTCAAATTTTGCAATTTTAACTTCATTGAAGTATGAGATAGGTAATGTTATGTTGAAAAGGTGAAAATTTTATATTCAAGTCCAAAAACTATGGACAATCACAATTACTGGTCCCAGCTCAGTTAATGGGTCGAGAGCATCGAAAAAGCCAACAAATACGGTGTGAACATTAAAGAGGAAGGAAGAGGTTAAAGAGAAAAATAATTCTATACAAGGTCTAGTACTGACATTGTATCCTCCACATATGAATTGGTGGGATTAGCTTATTTTGGAATCCATGAGTTGTAGCGATGGCCAGCGGTGATTATTTTTTCTCTGCTATTCTGATTTGCGTGAAATTTGCTAATCTTCTTTTAGGATTATCCATGGTTGAACATGCCGTTGTTATTTGACAATATACAATAAGTATCTCCTTTTTTGCGCAGGGTCGAGAAGGGTGAATGTGGAATATCCTACTAGAATGTCGATCGACGATGTTATTAAAAGCCTTGGACAGGCTCATAAGGTTTATTATTATTATAATTTAGATAAAATATTATTTCCACGAACCTTGTTATTTTGTTAGCTTTCTTTATTTCTTGGGATTGGTTTTGGATATGTTACTCATGAATTGTGTTCAATATTACAGCCGTTTCCAGACTACATGCGTATACAGACATTGATATATGATGTCAAAAACATGTTCCACTCCCTGGGGAAGAGGAACATAAGCCCATCTGCATATGATACTGCCTGGGTTGCACGAATACCCGCCATTGACAACTCTTCCAACCGCAGTTTCCACAAACACTGCAATGGGTTGTCTCCAATCAGTTAACTGATGGTTCTTGGGGGGAAGAATCTTTTTATTTACTATATGATAGACTTGTGTGTTCTCTTGCATGTGTTATTACCCTCACTAGGTCGAGGGTTCACTGAACCAAGTGCAGAAAGGTAGTGTTTCGATTTATGTTTTTGTGGATAACGTTTTGACTAGTTATATTAAATATTTGTTCTTCTTTAAGTTAACCTTTTATTTCTGTTTTGTAGACATAGACTTTGTTAACAACCAGACTCAACAGTTTAACGAAGGGAATGATTGCAATATGCCACTTGGATTTGTCATTTTATTTTCTTCTATGTTGAAAGAGGCTCATAGTTTAAGTCTGGGTATTTCCCATGAACCACTCTTCATCAAGAGAATATTTGCAAAGAGAGAGGATGAACTGAAAGGGTAAATTTATCTCTAGCACAGCTGAAAGCTCTGTTTTTGTTTTTGTTTTTAATTCGTGAGAGGAAAACTTTGCATCTTTGGTTTCAGGATTAACATTTGCGCCTTACACAGTTTGTTAAAGTAAATCACTATATAAAATATATTTATATAGAAAAACAATTATAGTGTTTCAAACTTTAACGGTAGAATTAAAGAAAAATTAGACAAACACACACAGAAGAAGAGACAACGATTTTAACGTGGTTCACCCAATGTGGGTTACATCCATCGAGAATTTTCAGTCCTTTATTTTCTCAATCCAAGCAATAGAGGGTTACAACCTACAGCAAACATCTGCTGTAATTTCCTCTCTATATTTCCAAGGAATTAACACAGTAATTTTCTTTGTCATCATACTCATCTCTGTTTTTCCTCACAACTATATATAAGAAAAAAACAGAAAAACAAATTGCTTTTCTTAATACATTCAAATATTAACATTGAGTTCCCAACATCTAATTTTGGGATAAAAGCAAAAAAAACTTTCCCTGGTTGTCCTGTTGTAAATCCGAAAACTTTCTCTGGTAGACTAACGATCGTAACTCTGGAAACTTTCCCTGCCCGTCCTGCAATAAATCCAAAAAAACTTTCTTTGTTTAGCCTCCTCATAATTAGACTCCATTCCTAACAATCTCCCACTTGGAGACTAATTCCATTGCACCATACTGCAACCAAGGACTGAAAAATTCTCATCATGGCCTCTTATTCCTTAAGGCCAACCGAAGTTGAGCAAAAGCTCAACTTTTCTCTTGACACCACTTTTGTAAGCATGTCAGCGGGATTTTGTGATGTGTGAACCTTCCCTAATTTCAAAGATCCATCTTCCACTACTGATCTATTGAAATGATACCTGAGTTTGATGTGTTTAGTTTTTGAATGGAATGCTGAATTCTTCGCAAGGTGTATAGCACTCTGGCTATCACTCCACAACCTATTATCCTCTTGCTTCTTCCCCAATTCTTCCATTAATCTTTGAAACCAAACCATCTCTTTGTTCTTCTCCACCCACCACGACCCGGGCACCAGACACTCATCCGTCAAGAAGTCGCACGACTTGTTCACGAGTGCCACGCTACGATTCACCCGGAGCTCGAAGGGTTTCTCGAGGCCCTCCCACCCGGACACGATGTGCAGCTGCGCCTACAGGTTGTGCCAGTCGCTCGAATTCTTTGAATCCTGCAGGTACCGCGACTTCCGCGTGTCGATCTCCAGCCTCTCCCCGACATGTTCGTAATGCATGAGCTTGCCGGGGTAGTGAGGGATCACATCAATCACATTCACGATATGCAGCACCCACAGCTCCGAAAGTGCCTCGAAGCGATGCTTGAACTTTGCGTTGACCACGCCTGGGCACCCCACCATGAATGCCGCCACCGGCACGGTCGGTCTCCCAGGAACAGATGAGGTCATCCCATTCGTCACGATGTTGAAGGCGCTGAGCATCGACAGGGCTGCGCCGAGGCTGTGGCCCACCATGGTTATGCTCACCTCCTCGTCCTTGTACATCCATTTATTGGTCAATGCTCTTTTACCTTTGGGTAGCTCAACCAAATCCCAAGTTTGGTTGTGGAATAAAGAGTCCATTTCTTCATTCATTGCAAGCTCCCACTTATTCCTGGTACCCATCTGTAATGCTTCTTGAAAACATTCTGGCTCACCAGCATCAGTATACAAAATATAATCAGAGAAACGTTGAGGAATTTTACTTGTCCTGGTAGAACGTCTAACAACACTTTTCGGAGATTGAGGTGCTTGTTGTTGCTTGCTTGTACATTTTGATCTTCTACCACTTTTGGAGTTACCTTTTCTATGTGTCCATCAAGGTCTATGTATTCAGCATTTTCCTCTTCTGTTTCTTTCCCCGTCAACCGATCTTTATACAAGTTTTTTTCATTAAATATGACATCCCTACTTATAATGACTTTTCGGTTATCACAATCCCATAATCTGTAACCCAAGCCATCAATACCGTAACCAATAAAATAGCACTTTTGGGCCTTAGCATCTAACTTATTTCTGTTCTCTTTGTCTATATGCATAAAAGAATCACATCCAAATACCTTAAGGAAAGAATAATTTCTTGGTTTACTCGTCCAAAGCTCTTCCGAAATTCCTCCATCCAAGGCACTAGACGGTCCTCTATTAATCAGATATACTGCAGTATCAACAACATGAGCCCATAAAAATAATGGTAAGCCTGCATGTATTCTCATGCTCCTAGCACGCTCCATGATGGTTCTATTCATTCTTTCAGCAACCCCATTTTATTGAGGTGTTCTTGGAACTACCTTAATTCTTCTAATGCCATTTTTAGAACAAAACACATCAAATTCTCTACTTGCAATATTCTCCACCATTATCCGACTTTAGACACTTTAACCTTTTTCCAGTTTCATTTTCAACTAATGCTTTCCAATTCTTAAAGGTATTAAAAACATCACTTTTATTCTTAATGCAATATATCCATGTTTTCCTTGTTGCATCATCAATAAAAAGTACATAGTAAGAGGAACCTCCAAGAGAAGTTACCTGAGTTGGGCCCCAAACATCTGAGTGCACAAGCTCCAATTTCTCTTTCTTCCTTTCCTTGCCATCCTTGAGAAATCTAACTCTCTTTGCTTTACCATAAACACAATCCTCACAAAATTCCAAATCAATCTCTTTTAACTTAGGCAATAACTTTCTTGAATGTAAAATTTCCATACCTTTTCCACTCATATGGCCAAGTCTTTGGTGCCACAAAGATGCACTCTCACTTGTAGAAACTAAATTCATGGAGCAATGAGAAAAATCAGTAAGTAAATAAAGAGTACCCACCAATTTACCTCTAGCTACTATCAATGAACCTTTAGTAACTTTCCAAGCATTTTCTCCGAATGCAACCGTGTATCCTTCACCATCAAGCTTACTTGTCGATATAAGATTTCTCTTTAAATCTGGTATGTGTCTCACATCTTTAAGAGCCCATTGACATCCATTTGGGGATTTAATCAAAATCTTTCCAATACCCACGATTTTACATGGTTGGTCATTTCCCAACAGAACCTGTCCATAATCTCCAGAAACATAATCTATGAAGTATTCCCTATGTGAGGTAGCATGGAATGAAGCACCACTATCAATTACCCAATAATCACTATTTCTATCAAGAGATAAGATTAAAGCATCTTGTAGAATTTGTCCAGTAATATTGGCTTCTGAAGTGTTACCATTATTATCATTACCTTCATTTCCATCACCCTTTCTTTGCCAACAATCCTTCTTGAGATGACCCTTTTTGCCATAGTGCCAACACTATAGCTTTCCTTTTCCACGTGATTTGGATCTGCCTTTGGATTTGCCATGATGTGAACTCTTGCCTCTTTCTCTTCCTCTTCCTCTATTCTCAATAGTTAAGGCGGTGCTAGATGATTCTCCTGTGGTTTTTCTTCTCATGTCCTCACCGAGTATCACACCAACCACATCATCAAATTCTAATTTATTTGAACTCGAAGCAGAGTTACTTACCGCCATTACCAAGTTGTTCCAACTTTTTGGAAGAGAGCATAAGATTAATAAGGCCCTAAGCTCATCATCAAAATCCAATCCTACTGAATGCAATTGATTAGTGACAATATTAAATTCATTTAAATGATCATGCACAAATCCTCCTTCACTCATTTTCATGTTAAATAACCTTTTCATTAAGAATACCTTATTTGATGCTGATGGTTTCTCATACATCTTGGCCAACTTATCCATGACTCCCTTGGTAGTCTTTTCATCAGAGATGTTGAAGGCTACGGTGGCTCCCAAGCACAACCTCACAGTACCCAATGCCTTTCTATCAAGGAGACTCCACTCCTCATCAGACATAGATGAAGGTCTCTTTGTTTCCCCCTCAAGAGGTAAGTAAAGATCCTTCTGGTACAAGTAATCCTCCATCTGCATCTTCCAGAATTGAAAGTTCTGGCCATTGAATTTTTGAACTCTAAACCTCCCTTCTTCCGCCATTGCTCCCACTTGATCCAAAAATTCTCCTTCTGTCAAGTGCATCCAACAAAACAACCGCTCTGATACCACTTGTTAGAGTAAATCACTATATAAAATATATTTATATATAGAAAAGCAATTATAGTGTTTCAAACTTTAACGACAGAATTAAAGAAAAATTAGACAAACACACACAGAATAAGAGACAACGATTTTAACGTGGTTCACCCAATGTGGGTTACATCCACCGAGAATTTTCAGTCCTTCATTTTCTCAATCCAAGCAATAGAGGGTTACAACCTACAGCAAACATCTGCTATAATTTCCTCTCTATATTTCCAAGGAATCAACATAGTAATTTTCTCTGTCGTCATCTTCTTTGTTTTTCCACACAACTATATATATAAGAAAAAAATAGAAAAAACAAACTGCTTTTCTTAATACATTCCAAGATTAACATTGAGTTCCCAACATCTAATTTTGGGATAAAAACAAAAAAACTTTCCCTGGTTGTCCTGTTGTAAATCCGAAAACTTTCTCTGGTAGACTAACAGACTGTAAATCGGAAACTTTCCTCGCCCGTCCTACAAGTAAATCCAAAAACTTTCTCCGTTTAGCCTCCTCATAATTAGGCTCCATTCCTAACAATCTCCCACTTGGAGACTAATTCCATTGCACCATACTGCAACCAAGGATCGAAAAATTCTCATCATGGCCTCTTATTCCTTAAGGCCAACTGAAGTTGAGCAAAAACTCAACTTTTCTCTTGACACCACTTTTGTAAGCATATCAGCAAGATTTTGTGATGTGTGAACCTTCCCTAATTTCAAAGATCCATCTTCCACTACTGATCTAATGAAATGATACCTGAGTTTGATGTGTTTAGTTTTTGAATGGAATGTTGAATTCTTTGCAAGGTGTATAGCACTCTGGCTATCACTCTACAACCTATTATCCTCTTGCTTCTTCCCCAGTTCTTCCATTAATCTTTGCAACCAAACCATCTCTTTGTTCTTATCCACCCACCATGACCCGGGCACCAGACACTCATCCGTCAAGAAGTCGCATGACTTGTTCACGAGCGCCACGCTACGATTCACCCGAAGCTCGAAGGGTTTCTCGGGGCCCTCCCACCCGGACACGATGTGCAGCTGCGCCTGCAGGTTGTGCCAGTCGCTCGAATTCTTTGAATCCTGCAGGTACCGTGACTTCCGCGTGTCGATCTCCAACGTCTCCCCGACATGTTCGTAATGCATGAGCTTGCCGGGGTAGTGAGGGATCACATCAATCACATTCACGATATGCAGCACCTGCAGCTCCGGAAGTGCCTCGAAGCGACACTTGAACTCCGCGTTGCCCATGCCTGGGCACCCCACCACAAATGCCGCCACCGACACGGCCGGTCTCCCAGGCACAAATGAGGTCATCCCATTCGTCACGATGTCAAATGCGCTGAGCACCGACAGGGCTGCTCCGAGGCTGTGGCCCACCATGGTTATGCTCACCTCCTCGTCCTTGTACACCCATTTATTGGTTAACGCTCTTTTACCTTTGGGTAGCTCAACCAAATCCCAAGTTTGGTTGTGGAATAAAGAGTCCATTTCTTCATTCATTGCAAGCTCCCACTTCTTCCTGGTATCCATCTGTAATGCTTCCTGAAAACATTCTGGCTCACCAGCATCAGTATACAAAATATAATCAGAGAAACGTTGAGGAATTTTACTTATCCTGGTAGAACGTCTAATAGCACTTTCTGGAGATTGAGGTGCTTGTTGTTGCTGCTGTACATTTTGATCTTCTACCACTTTTGGAGTTACCTTTTCTATGTGTCCATCAAGGTCTATGTATTCAACATTTTCCTCTTTCTGTTTCTTTCCCTGCAACCGATCTTTATACAATTTTTTTCATTAAATATGACATCCCTACTTCTAATGACTTTTCGGTTATCACAATCCCATAATCTGTAACCCAAGCCATCAATACCGTAACCAATAAAATAGCACTTTTGGGCCTTAGCATCTAACTTATTTATGTTCTCTTTGTCTATATGCATAAAAGCCTCACATCCAAATACCTTAAGGAAAGAATAATTTCATTGGTTTACTCGTCCAAAGCTCTTCTGGAATTCCTCCATCCAAGGCACTAGACAGTCCTCTATTAATCAGACATACTGTAGTATCAACAACATGAGCCCATAAAAATAATGGTAAGCTCGCATGTATTCTCATGCTCCTAGCACGCTCCATGATGGTTCTATTCATTCTTTCTGCAACCCCATTTTCTTAAGGTGTTCTTGGAACTACCTTGATTCTTCTAATTCCATTTTTAGAACAAAACACATCAAATTCTCTACTGCAATATTCTCCACCATTATCCGACTTTAGACACTTTAACCTTTTTCCAGTTTCATTTTCAACTAATGCTTTCCAATTCTTAAAGGTATTAAAAACATCACTTTTATTCTTAATGCAATATATCCATGTTTTCCTTATTGCATCATCAATAAAAAGTACATAGTAAGAGGAACCTCCAAGAGAAGTTACCTGAGCTGGGCCCCAAAAATTTGAGTGCACAAGCTCCAATTTCTCTTTCTTCCTTTCCTTGCCATCCTTGAGAAATCTAACTCTCTTTGCTTTACCATAAACACAATCCTCACAGAATTCCAAATCAATCTCTTTTAACTTAGGCAATAACTTTCTTGAATGTAAAATTTCCATACCTTTTCCACTCATATGGCCAAGTCTTTGGTGCCACAAAGATGCACTCTCACCCGTAGAAACTAAATTCATGGAGCAGTGAGAAAAATCAGTAAGTAAATAAAGAGTACCCACCAATTTACCTCTAGCTACTATCAATGAACCTTTAGTAACTTTCCAAGCATTTTCTCCGAATGCAACCGTGTATCCTTCACCATAAAGCTTACTTGCCGATATAAGATTTCTCTTTAAATCTGGTATGTGTCTCACATCTTTAAGAGCCCATTGACATCCATTTGGGGATTTAATCAAAATCTTTCCAATACCCACGATTTTACATGGTTGGTCATTTCCCAACAGAACTCGTCCATAATCTCCAGAAACATAATCTATGAAGTATTCCCTATGTGAGGTAGCATGGAATGAAGCACCACTATCAATTACCCAATAATCACTATTTCTATCAAGAGATAAGATTAAAGCATCTTGTAGAATTTGTCCAGTAATATTGGCTTCTGAAGTGTTACCATTATTATCATTACCTTCATTTCCATCACCCTTTCTTTGCCAACAATCCTTCTTGAGATGACCCTTTTTGCCATAGTGCCAACACTGTAGCTTTCCTTTTCCACGTGATTTGGATCTGCCTTTGGATTTGCCACGATGTGAACTCTTGCCTCTTTCTCTTCCTCTTCCTCTATTATCAATAGTTAAGGCAATGCTAGATGATTCTCCTGTGGTTTTTCTTCTCATGTCCTCACTGAGTATCACACCAACCACATCATCAAATTCTAATTTATTTGAACTCGAAGCCGAGTTACTTACCGCCATTACCAAATTGTTCCAACTTTTTGAAAGAGAGCATAAGATTAATAAGGCCCTAATCTCATCATCAAAATCCAATCCTACCGAATGCAATTGATTAGTGACAATATTAAATTCATTTAAATGATCATGCACGAGATCCTCCTTCACTCATTTTCATGTTAAATAACCTTTTCATTAAGAATACCTTATTTTATGCTGATGGTTTCTCATACATCTTGGCCAACTTATCCATGACTCCCTTGGTAGTCTTTTCATCAGAGATGTTGAAGGCTACGGTGGCTCCCAAGCACAGCCTCACAGTACCCAATGCCTTTCTATCAAGGAGACTCCACTTCTCATCAGACATAGATGAAGTTCTCTCTGTTTCCCCCTCAAGAGGTAAGTAAGATCCTTCTGGTAGAAGTAATCCTCCATCTGCATCTTCCAGAATTGAAAGTTCTGGCCATTGAATTTTTGAACTCTAAACCTCCCTTCTTCCGCCATTGCTCCCACTTGATCCAAATATTCTCCTTCTGTCAAGTGCACCCAACAAAACAACCGCTCTGATACCACTTGTTAGAGTAAATCACTATATAAAATATATTTATATATAAAAAAGCAATTATAGTGTTTCAAACTTTAACGGCAAAATTAAAGAAAAATTAGACAAACACACACAGAAGAAGAGACAACGATTTTAACGTGGTTCACCCAATGTGGGTTACATCCACCAAGAATTTTTAGTCCTTCATTTTCTCAATCCAAGCAATAGAGGGTTACAACCTACAACAAACATCTGCTGTAATTTCCTCTCTATATTTCCAAGGAATCAACATAGTAATTTTCTTTGTCGTCATCTTCTTTGTTTTTCCTCACAACTATATATATAAGAAAAAAACAGAAAAGACAAACTGCTTTTCTTAATACATTCCAAGATTAACATTGAGTTCCCAACATCTAATTTTGGGATAAAAACAAAAAAACTTTCCCTGGTTGTCCTGTTGTAAATCCGAAAACTTTCTCTGGTAGACTAACAGATTGTAAATCTGGAAACTTTCCCTTCCCGTCCTGCAATAAATCCAAAAAAACTTTCTCTTTTTAGCCTCCTCATAATTAGGCTCCATTCCTAACACAGTCTACCTACATCGTTTCTGTTTTCCTTGGAGGGCTTGCAAGAACTTGTCGACTGGAAAAAAATGATGGGTTTTCTCTCGAAAGACGGATCCATTGCTGGCTCACCCGCATCCACAGCCTGTGTTTTTATGCACACACGTGACGGAAGATGCCTGGATTTTATAACATCTGTGGTCAGAATCTTTAGAGACCATGGTACGATACTATACATATACCTCTATGTAGCTACTTGAATTTCTCTGGCAATAATTCCTGATATGATGTTCGCTCTGTTTTTATGGTTGTTGACAGTAGCGGGTTCTTATCCTTGTGATCTTCATAAACGTCTTCGTCCCATTGACGCTGTTCAACGCCTGGGAACCGGTCGCTATTTCGAAAGGGAAATAAAGGATACGTTGGATTATGTATACAGGTACCTCCATCTTTATGTCCTTTTTATCTCCTCACTTTGGAAAAGGGGTTGGGATGTACTCTTTGTTACTTTTCCCAAAAAAGAGAAAATTACAATCTTCAGCTGAAGACTAATGTTTACTACGCAGACACTGGACGCCGGGAGGCATACGAAGGGGAAGAAATGATACTATTGCGAATATCAGTGATATAGCTTTGGGATTTCGGATACTGAGACTGCATGAATACGATGTATCTTCAGGTCATTGTTTGTTACTTATTTTATTAGTTACTTCTATTTTAAATAAGCGACCGATTTGATCCAAATATGAAACGGTTCTTATGTGAAAGGACTCCTATTATGTGCAGAGGTTATTTCGAATTTTATGAATGAGAGTGGAGAGTTCTTTAGTTTTTCTGATATATCTGATATATCACACAGAGACCTCGAAGGCATGCTAAGCCTCTACAAGTTCTCCCAAGTAGATGAAACAAGCATAAGCCTCTGCTCTTGTTTACTTGCAGCAAAATCTAAAGCAGCTTACTAATTCTTGTCCTGTCCGGAAAGTTCTCGTTGAAGAGGTGAATTACTCTTGGAATTCATGTCTCTGTGCACAAAAAATAAATAAATAAAATAAAATGAAATGTTTGATTCCGTTTGATTTGACTTTATAGCGTCTTAAATATGACTCATGCAGGGGTCAAGTATGAACTGAAATTTGGTTTTCACCGGAGTTTGCCCACAATGGAGGCAATAACTCATATCGATAGCTGTGGGCGCGGAAATGAAGTGTTTTTAGGGAAGAATCTATATAAGTGAGGGCTATACCATAGCAGTAGATAAAGTTAATTATGATCTTTTGTTTTGATCGCATTATGCCCTGAAATATTTGTCAGGTTGCCATATGTTAACAATGAGAAATATGTAGGGCTGGCTAAAGTGGACTTCAATGCAATGCAGTCCAGTGTTTCGAAACTCTGGCAGGTTACTTGCGGGTCAGGGAGGCCTGCGAGTTTTTCTAATAAAAAAACTCGGGCCGATTAACTCGTCGACTCGCCGCGAGTTACTCGCCCATCATTCGCCGAGTACTCGGCGATAACTTGCCGAGACTCGTACGAAGAGAAGCAGGGCCCGAGGCAGGAGAAAGACAGGGGAGGGAGAGGCGATGCAGGATGCGAGGCCGAGGCAAAGAAGGGATAAATATTTGGAGTCTTCCACTGCCATAGTTCCGTCAACATGCAAACCGATAAATATGAACTCAAGTGCTCAAAATACAAAGGTTCTGCAGTTGCAACCATGCAAACACGATTTATACAAAAACACTCAAACTCAAAATAAAAATAAAAAAAACTTAGAGAAAGTACATAGAGCCATAATTGATTGGACCTCGCAGTGGTTCAGATCCTTCAGACATTACCATTAATAAGACACCAATTGAAGGGGTATGAGGGGCTGAGATGAGAAATGTCCGACATTATGCAATCACAGGATTCGAAGGGCCCAAGCCGGGTATGATGGACTGAGATTAGAAATGTGCAACATTAATGCGTAAATGCTAATTTCTATCGAGGGGCTGATATAAGAAACGTGCTGAAATTAGAAAGTTTCCGACAACTGGGTAGAGAAAATTAGGCTACCAAGTTTATCGCGAGTTGCCGGTGTTAGAAATATTAACCCAGATTTCACGCCTCAGCCGGACTGCGCTCGCGTAGTCAGGGATCCAGGAAAAAGTTTGACATGACATTGCACCTACCCTCTGACAGATGTGACGTCTAACAGATCTGATCGCCGCAAAAGTTAGAGTCAGTTCGAAAATTGGTCAGAAACCCTAGTTGAGGGTCTGTCAGAACCTGTTAGAGGACAACCCCTATCCTCCTCTCCCCGCGTCTAGGGGATCCCGTGTTCCATGGCCGGACGAAACACATCGATATTCGTTATCACTTCATCGGAGAGTTGGTGAAGTCCGGAGAAATTCAACTACGATTTGCTTGATCCAAGGAGCGGTTAGCGAGATATTTTCAAGAAGCCTTTGAAGGAGGAAGACTTCGACAGATTGCGAGAGCAGCTTGGAGTCAAAGCGCTCATGAAATCAGGTTTAAAGGAGGTTGTTAGAAATATTAACCCAAATTTCATGCCTCAGCCGGACTACACTCGCGCAGTCAGGGATCCCGATAAAAGTTTGACATGACGTTGCACCTACCCTCTGACAGATGTGACGTCTGATAGATCCGATCGCCGTAGAAGTTAATGCCAGTTTGACGATTTAATGCCAATTCGACGATTGGTCAGAAACCCTAGTTGAGGGTCTGTCAGAACCTGTCAGAGGACAACCCCTATCCTCCTCTCCCCGCGACTATATAAGGCAGTTCGAATCTTCAGACAAAGTGGTGTGGAAAGGAGAGCAGAAAAACAGAGGAGAGCGGGAGGTAATCTGGAGAAATAGCAGAATAGGAGACGAGATCATTTCAATGAGCAGTGTGGCTCATCTGTTTAATGTCCGAGCAGTAGACTCGATATTTGTTTTCCATCTCAGTTTATCCTGCAGCTTTAGTCTGCAGATGTTAGTCTTCCTCAGTTGAGGATTTTTGTAACCCTCGTCTTATATGAATAAAATTTGTTGTTGTTTAAGGCATCTGTAGGGTTTGCAGTTATCTCTGTGTGCTAAAATCTGTTGTTGTTCTCTGTACAAATCGCCTCAGTGCGATTTCTTTCGGGTTCTATAAGTTTGAGCTCAGATCTGAAATATCGTATTTAGATTCGGTGTTTCTCTCCTCCCGTACAGTTTTTGCCAAGCCAGGGAAACCAACGCCGTAGCCGCGCAAGCCTCCGGACAGCAAAAGTCTGTAAGGCAAAAATTTGGCTAAGTCTGGAGCTGTCCTCCCAACTTCACAGCGAAGTCGGACTTCGCTGCCTTTGACCAGCGCAACCCGACTTCGCACCTTTGACCAGCGCAACCCGACTTCGCACCTCAATCCGTGCGCAACCCGACTTCGCACCTCGATCCATGCGCAACCCAACTTCGCACCTCGGTTCGTGCGCAACCCGACTGCGGACCCTCCTTACTTCGCACTTCATAGTTCGCACTTCGCACTTCGCACTGCGCTCTCCCGCCGTCGGACTTCGGCAAAACGGAATTTAAAAATCTTCGAAATGGAGCTCCAGCAACTGCACAAGTATGGCCTTCTCAAATTTAATAACCAAAATATTTCGTCTCAATATATCGATGTTTTGATTTTTTATTAAACGCAGAAGTTAAAAAATAAGATTGCATTGGGCAGGTGGTGGATAGATTGTGGTTTTAGGACGTTGAAATTCACCCGCGAGAGGCATATTGAGTTATTTTTCACAGTGGCGGCCAGCATGTTTGAACCTGAATTTGGCAGATGTAGAATGGCCTTCAAAAAATACTGGTTGCTTGATTGTTGTTCTCGATGACCTTTACGAATATAGCTCTCATGACGACATTATGGTATTCAATGAAGCATTTGTCAGGTGAATTTTCAAAACATTTCTTTGAGTTTTGACATAGCTCCATTTTCTTGTAAAGGAAAATAGGCTGTAGGCACGTTCTAATTATATTATACCTGTTGAACGAGTTTATATCTGTTTTGTTTTTCTTAATTTATTACATTCAATTAATAGTTGGTATTTATTTGTGTATATTTGTTCTCTTTTAAATATTTTAAATAATTACTTAAATATTTTAAATAAATGGATAGATAGATAGGTATTAAGGTGAATATAATTTCAATTAGAATATAAAAATAATAAATATTAATAATAACATTTAATATATATTTTATAAAAAATTAATGTTTTTTCTTAATTTAAAATATATAAATATATCATGTTGCTTAATGGGTTTTGAGAGGAACCCAATCAAATATATCCAGTTTTGATAGGCGAAATGGAAAAACAATCCCATGCCAGCCAAAAAGATATCTATGGACAGGACCATCCCTTGATTTCTCAGGGCAACATTTAGGTATTAGTAAAAGCATTCAGTTTTAAGTAGACAAATTCCATCAGGCAGCTGTAGAGACGAGTCACATCCTCTGTGAATTCAACAACGTACCCAGAATGGTCTTCTGTTGCTCATTAGTAATTTTGATTGACTGCACCAAATTGCAGAGCGATTATGCCCGAGCCGAGTCAAAAGCTCCTAATCCATTAGCGTAACCTATTGCTTCAGCTCAGATCAAGCCCCTGAACAACCAGAAAGGCACTAGGGATCACGTCCACTGGAATACAGGACAACACAGTCCAATCCGACTTTAGATAGAGCGACATCTGAACCCAACATAGCCCACTAGGGGCCACCTGGTCCACACTCAATACCACGTGACCCCATGCATCCTCCCTAGAAATAAAGGAATTCTAGACCAGTTTGATACCAAAAAAACATCTCCTACCAGGTAAGCATTCACATGTAACTCCAATGGCAAGGAGCCTCATGAATCACCATGTTTAGAGGGGCGCCAACACAACAATTCACAGTTACACCCATCAAAACACCAGCAACCATAGGGAGGAGTGTCTAACTCAGGAACTCGAGAGGAGAAGCCCAACCACCAAAACCCACTCTGAATAGCTCTATTCAGTTTTTAGAGTTAATAATGACATTTAATTCCTTGTGATTTGTACTTCATCCATAGACTGTACCAAGAAACATCTCCTGCCAAATAAGCATCCACATGTAGAGGGAGCAGCATGAATCACCATGTTTAACAGAGGGACAAAGAGATATATTTTATAGGATTTATTTATTTATTTATTTTCATCAAACTTTTTTTCATTAAACATTTTTAAAATTGCTTAGGTATTGCTCCTTAAGAAGGCATACGATTTCTTCTCCTTCTCGTATGTGGGATCTTAATACATTGGACAACACGCCTGATCACATAAAAGTTTACTTTCTTGGCTTGTACAATACTGTGAATGAGCTAGCAGATGAAGCTGGTCACCTTCAAGGACGCGACATGCTCCAATACTTCAAACCTTGGTATGACTTGTGAAATAGAATAAACTGAATTTACTCAGAGTTCACTTTGTGATATTAAATATCGGAATAAAGAATGATATTGAACAAGATTTTCTGTAGGCTATATACTATTTTTTAAAATGTCGTCAAACTTTTTAACAATGTGTATGGCTCAATCAACACTTTCTTTAAAAAAACATTGTTTTTGTCATCGCATATATTGATCGTTGAATCGATCTCTTGTTTAAAAAATACTTTTTATATGATCAGTGGAAGATCCAGCTTGATACTTTCAGCAAAGAAGCAGAGTGGTCTACGCAGAAATGCTTGCCGAGTTGGAATGAATGCTTAGATGTTGGCAAATTATCAATAGGATTTGTTACGGCAATTCTCACATTAATCCATTTAATAGGAGAAGTCGTCACTGATAACATTCTGCGCCAGATTGATGAGAGATCCAAATCTCTCCATCTTGTGTGCTTGACTGCGAGGTTGATCAACGATACCAAAACGTATAAGATAAATTGCAGTAATCTAAGGTAAATTGTAGAAACATGATTGCATTAATTGACGAAACATTGTTTTCAAAAAATGGTGTTAAAGGCGGAAAGAGATCGTGGCGAGCTGGACAATCCCGAGGTATCGGAAGAAACAGCTTTAGCGGATGGTTACGGTGTTATTCAAGACGGCCTCATTCGAATTGAATGAGGAATTGTTTAAATCCAGCCAACTGCCGAGAGATTTTAAATTTTTACTTTTAAACTCGGATATTTTAAAATTTTACTTTTAAACTCGGCGAGATTGATGCAACTCCTCTACATGCGGACGGACGCTCTCAGTAGATCGAGCATGACTAACAAACGCATTGTGGACAAATGCCTTTTACGAAGGATTATATAGAAATGTTCGTGTCGAGAACTAAACTTGTTTTAAATGTATGTTAACAAGAATATTAACAATATTAGTGCGTCATATATGTCCGTCCACTGCATATTATATATTATATATTTGTAATATTTTTGTAAGTTAAATGTATATAGTGGTAATTTGGAATAAATATGATTTGACGTGGAATTTCAACATTTACATTTTTAAGGTATTCTTAACGTAAATAGAATATATCTCTATTTCATTAAAATCCAAGTTAGTTTTGTGCCGAGCAGCGTCATCCATAGCAACATTAAATAAAATAAAATTTATTTAAAAAATAAAATAATAATTTATCAATGGGTTAAGGAATAGTAGAAGGGCCGTGGACAAGTTTTATTGTCATAAAATGATATAGAAGATTTATTATAAATACAAATTTAAATTTTAAGATAAAAGTTATAAAATATATGTTATTAAAGTAAATTTTTATAATATATATATATAAATAATTTTTAATATATTATAATTTTATTGTAATTGTAGTTTCTTTCAACCATTAAATTTTGTTTTATTTTTGTTCTTTCTTATGATAAAATATTTTCTTGGAATATATATTAACTCAATTTTTATTCCATCCTATTCTATCATAATCTTCCATCCATAATCAACATGTATTTTGTTGGTCATTTTTATTTTGTGCTAACAATGTTTCTAAAAGTGATTATTATCTCCACAAATTTCACAAGGATACAGATTCCAACACCTAGTTATCAGAGGTTTGGATCGTCCACAATGACTGCAATTTATTCCAAGAGATTTATTTTTTGCATAGGTTTCTCTCTTTACAAACTTGGTCTCACCACTTTTATTTGGACCATCATAACTAAGACTTTCATTCTTTGGCCTTACATTTGGTTCTATGGGTTTTCTCATGCCTTCTTCATTCCTTCCCAATCTTATGATATTATAACTCTTTTTTTATTAATTTTGAGACAATTCCTTTGGTGTGGTTTTCAAAGCACCTAATTTCTTCATCAAGATGGCCCTCATCATGACCAACACAATCAACAAGATTGAGCATGAGATCATGATCTTCATCTTCAAAACAAACCCTACTATCATCAACAATGTTCAAATCACTAGTATCATAAGCAAAATGTATCCTTTCAATAAAATCACTTAATTTATAACAAGAATTTGCTTCAACAATGTTCAAATCACCAATATCACAAGCAAATTTTTTTTTGGATAAGGTCACTTGTGTCACAACAAATATTTACCATCACGGACTTGAGATCACTTATGTCACAAGAAGCATTTACAATCATAGGCTTAGCTTTTATTTCCCCTTGGTTTTTATGCTTGAAGATGTCAAGAGTTATTAATGCGACGCACATTGTCCTCAAAACATCTATAAGAAATGTAAAACTATTTTCAGGAAGATCTTAACAAGCATCAACATATTTGAGAATCAATCATAGACAAAACCTAAGTGTTAACAATTCTCCATTCATAAAGATATTTACCTTCTTGAAAATAAGGATTTTTATTTTTGTCACACATTTTTTAAATTCAACTTACTTTTTACAAATAAATATTATTATCTAATGCAAGGGCATCCACACATGAGGATGGTTACAAGCAAGGTAGTTTCCACCTATTTGTAATTGCCTCCTAAATCTATAAAAGAAACCCATTTATTGCTTGGAAAGGAGACAAAGCACATGAGAAGATAAGAGGAATCGATAGGAAAGATGAGAAAGATGGAACAATATAGATAAAAATAAAATGAGGACAACAAATTTGGAAAGAGGGGGATACAAGAGAAGGACTGGCAAGAAAAGAGAGTGGTAGATAGGAAGGACTAGAAGGAAGAGAAGTGAAAGGGATTGTGAACCAAGAATGAAAATATTATAGGTTATAACTAATAACTTATAAATATAATAAAAGCTCATATTTCATTCTATTTTGTTTCCTATGTGTAAATGAATGCATTGAAAACGTGTATGTTTTAGGAAACCTCTATTGGTGTGTGTGCAAGTTATAGGTTTGTATATTCAACCAAACATGATCATAGCTTCAGTGGAGGATGCTATTCGAAGATAAAAACCTAGGATCACCTTCCAAGAGATTATAGTGCAAGTGGAAGGAGATAAATATATTTATGGACTAGAACTATACAAGGCCATGAGCGTGTGATAACCATTCATGTGATATTAAAAAGTCATTCAATTAAATACAAAGCATAATATTGTTGAGGAATTATCATCTTGAATGACACTGTCTTACACCCTTCAGTGAATTATTGTCTTAAGTGTGATCATTGTGACGAACTACTATCTTGTGATATTATTATCTTGAGGAGTTGTTGAATTGAACATCATTATCTTGTGCAATGGTATATTATTATCATGGAGTATGCTCATAATAAACCATTGTATAAGATTACATGAGTGTTGTCATGAAGGAGTTTCATTTCATAAAAGTTATTATCAAGAAGTCGTGAGAGAAACTGACTTATCCATTTTTATATTTTAGTCACAATAATTGGTATCTTAAGATGTTTCCATCATATAAGATATTTTAATTTCATAGGAGTTGTCCTAATATGTTGTCATTAGAAGAGTTTATTTATCATCACAAAACATTGACTACATGTGTGATTACAATTCATCTAGTGGTCATAAGTTGAACTGATTACTTGTTACTCGAGAACGTCATCCTTAGGTGGGATTCCTTCTAATGTCTATATCATTTGGTATCAAAGTTGGTTTAATTTTAGAATTCTAAAAATATGATGAAACAATGAGGAAGAGGAAGACCATATGGTTTGTAATACCAACCAACATATATAGTTGAAATGCTAAGAGATATCACTATAAAGCTAGATGTAACTGAGACTGCATAAAGGAGAGGTGTCTATTTTGAGGAGAATAGTGATAGTGAAGAGGAGGAAACTAGTGATACAAAAGCTTGAGATAAAGAGCAAGGAGAAGAATCAAAGTAGTAGTTGGTTCGAGCAATTTATAATATGAGAATTAAGCCAAAGATGGCTACTCTCAATTTTAGTGGAAGTTTAAGTTATAAAGAGTTGATATATTAGGTCATTAAAATAGAGAGATACTCTGATTATGAATATATGGAGGATCTAAGTAAGGTTAATTTGCATACACACAATTAAAGAGATGTGCTTTGATTTGGAAATATCATATCCAAATGGAGAGGCAACAAAAAAGTAGGAATATAATTTGAACATGAGATAAGTTTGTAGCCAAATTAAAATTAAAATTTGCATATATTTATTATCAAATTGGGTTTTTTAGAAGACTGCAAAACCTTAAGCAAAAGAGGCTAAGAGTTAAAGAGTATATAGAATATTTCTATAAATTGATCATAAGAGTTAGTCATATTGAATATAATAATAAAAAAACAATGAGATACATTAATGGGCTAAGGTTGTCCATACAATATAAAATCAGTATGCTCCAAATTAGGATAGTCAAAGAGGTATATCAATATGCACTGAAGGAAGAAGAGAAGTTAACTCACAAAAACAAAACAATTCTAGAGAAAGAGGATAATTATCACGAGCAAGAGAACAATCAAATAATGGTAGAGGCTAGAATTTACGATATACAAAAATTGGTACTTCTCAAAGTGATTTCAACCTAAGTACCTAAGAGAAGGGTGAATCCTTGAGAGAACAAGGTGGATTTCACAGAGGTATATGGTATGGTTTTTTGGAAAGTGTTATAGATGCTTGGAAGAAGGGCATAAAACATATGAGTGTCCTCAAGTACAAAAAACTAGTGGGTGTGGAATGAAATCCCATAACCAAACTATATAAGCAAATGAAGAGATTAGTGTTTCATTGAAGCACATGGAGGAACCAAAATAAGGAGGGTTAATTATGATGAAAAGGGTATTGTTAAAACCCACAAAGGAGTCAAATAAACCTATGCAAGGAAGGAGTTTGCTCAAGACCACTTGTAAGTCAAGAGGTAAATATTGTAAGGTGATTGTGGACAGTCAAAGTATGATCTAGTGTTTATAGAGAAGGTATAAAATCTTGGATTTAAGAAAATTGAATACACAAATTATATAAAATCTCATGGTTATAAAAGGGACATCAAATTTTGGTGAATGAATGATGTATAGTGTACTTACAATTTATTTTTATAAAGATGATATATTATGTGATGTTATGTCTATACATGCTTGTCATGTCTTGTTGACAAGACCATGATAATTTGATAGAAAAGCAATGCATGATGGTAGAGTGAACACCTACACTATTGGGAAATATTGTAAGAGTTACACATTAATTCCATTAAAGAACAAATAAAATGAAGTAGACAATAGTCCCACAATATGCTTGAGTACAAAGAAACAATTCTTGAAGGGTTATGAAACTGAGTTAAAAGGAGAAAATATAGTGTTAGAGAAATTGAAAAACAAGTAGAGGAAAAGTTAGAAACAAGTAAAAGAATAAACACAAAGAAGAGGCATATGGCCTAGATCACCACTAGTAGTGATGATTAAGATGATGGTACAATGATTCCTATTGTAGGTAAGGAGAAAGAGAAAGAGAAAATAAATTTTAAAGAGACAACATAGGAAGATGAATCTCATTAGGTCATTGATGGTTATGATGAACGCCATGATTTTGAAGAATAGAGTGGGGATGAAGAGATTGGTTCTTTCAAAGGAACAATAAAGGTATTGTCTACTATTTAATGAGAAGAATGGGATGCAATGGTAAAGGATTAGGAAGATATTGTCAAGGTGTGAAAATACCCATAATACTAAAAGTAAGGCCAAGGAATGAAGGCCTTGGATATACAAGTCAAGCAAGAAATGATAAGACCAAAATTGAGAGAAGAGGGAACAATACAAGGGATGAAGGTCCTAGTATGGGTTTTTGTAGTCAATGTAGAATACCTAGATATTTAGCAACTAGGTGTTGTAACCTACATCCTTGTGAGAATTTTGGAGGACATAATCATTCCAAAAGAAATTGTTGGTACCAAGAGGAAGTAGCCAACAAAGTGCAAGTTGAATTTGGATAAATGGATGCGATGTAAGGGGATAAAAAAATGTTGAGTGTATCCTAATAGAGAAGGTTTTATTCTCAAATAAATTCCAGTATAAGATAGAAAAAGTGGTGTAGTGAAGAAATCCAAGCTAAAATGGTAATAGATTGAAAGAGCAATTACTAAGTTGGAGCAATCATTTCCTCTTAATTTGTGAATATGAAGCAAGAGCATATAGGTAAGGCAGTTACCACCTATTTGTAACCACCTGTTATATGCATAAAAGAAACACCTCTATTCCTTGGAAAGGAGATGACCAATTTCTGGTAAGAGAAGCAAAAAATACTATGAATTAGGAATGAAAATATTATGGATTACAAATAATGATTTATAAATACAATGAAAACTTGTATTCCATTCCAATATGTTCCTGTGTATAAAATGAATGCATTGTGGATATGTATGTTGTAGGAAATCTTAATTGGTGTGTGTGTGTGTGTGTAGGTCACACATTTGCAGAAGTAGCCAAGCATGGTCATAGCCTAAGAAAGGGATACTATTTGAAGAAGAAAAACCTAGTACCACCATGTAAGATATGGTAGTGTGAGGCGATAGATTAGAATTTTACAAGTCCATGAGCATGTGATTATTGTTCATGTGAGATAGGAGTGTCATTTGATTCAATACAAAGCATAATATTGTCTAGGAATTATCATCCTTGAATGAGGCTAGCTTACAACCTTTCATGAATTATCATCTTAAGTGTGATTGTCGTGAGGAACTACTATCATTAATCCAAGTCAAATTACTTATTTCTCCTAGGTTGAGATGCAAATATTATTTTAATTTGGTAAGCTATCCCTTATAGATTTTGCTTTTAGAAAACTAAATTTTCTACGTTAGTTTATAACCCTTATATATCCAAACTTTGAAAGCAATAATAAAGTGGGATTTAGACCTTACCTTTTTGATGCAAAACTCCTCAATCTTTAGTGCTTCCTACGACTGAGTATAACATTAGTGTTGAAGTTCCCTTGGGCAATGGAATCAATGGAGATACTCGTATTTAATGCTAGAATGTAGACGCTACTAAAATAAGGAGGGTTTGATCTCCAAGACCAGGAGCCTTTAATACTCCATATTCCTTCCTTCCACGTTGTTCTTGATTGACTTTGACTATGTTTTGCTCTACTGTGATATTTCAACTTTGGACACCTTTTATTGGAGGAGTAAACTCATACCTTTTGACATGTGTCATTTTAATTATATATAAGCGCTTATTCTCACTTTTATAATGTAAATCTTTCTTGTTCAACATCTTTGATCACTTTGTAATGTCTACTCACTCACGTGTGACTTGAGGAGAATAACAAGTGTCACCATGTATGCTTGGGCATTGATATTCGAAGGTTATTATAATGTATGTGCCTTAGAATATTGATGCCAAGTGGTATTCATGTTCTTTGCATGAAGTCCTCCATTGTAACACCTTCCAAGGAGATTATTATAACTCCTTAGGTTCTTTCAAAAACCATTCCTTTGCTTCATTAGGTTTCTTGAGCAACAAGTAAGCTTATCTTCTGTAGGTGGATTGATGAGGTGCTATGGAGCTTGGATAGCAATTTTGGTGCTTCCTTTGGTAGAGGATATTCACCAAGTCTGAGGTTTTGAATGAAGTTCCTTCTCTCTTTGTCTTCCATACCTCCAATGTATTAATTCATGTGCATCTTCGTAATGTAGATGTTGTTTGTTTCACATTGGTAGATGTAGACACTTTCTCTTACAGTGTAAATATTATTCATCTCACATTGATAGAAGTAGATGGCTTATCTTGTAGTGTATATTTTTCCATATCTTGTTGATAGATATGCTCTATTTTATCTATGTAATTGTAGCTTTTACGATAGCCTCTTATGGGATTGTTTTTGCAGGTTCGTCCATCCAATATGATCCCATTGAGTGGCTCCTATTGCATGAGATGAAGAGTGCTTACGTTTGACCTTATTGGTTGCCTCCTTCTCGTAGATATTATGTTTTTTGGGGACACATTCAAATATTCTCTTGGGATGTAAAAAACAAGTTTGAAGTAATACAATAAAATGTACTATAGATTGTACATTAACTTCCTTTGATGCAACTTCTTTTGCACTCTTATTTCAAATTTAACATTGTAGTTTTATGGCAGACTTTCCTCCTAAATACAAGGGTTTGATGTTGTATTTTATGAGTAGAAACCTTTCCATTTTTTCATGGACACTATGATTACAAATCCAAGCTTAGATAACAGTAGATATAAACCTTTGGTTTATGCAATTTTTCTACATTTTCTTTTCTTGCATCCTATATTGTAATGCTTGCGATTTGAGACTCACCAAGTATCAATATTTGAAGATTATATTTCTGTTTTTGGTTAGTTGTGTTCTTCTCCAGGTTTTGGAGGATTCTAAACTTTTTGGGTGGCTTCTTTTGGCCACTACGAGTTGCAGATTCCAGTGCTTCAATAGTGTCTTTAGACACTGGATACAAATCAGAAATTGCGCCCTTCAAGAACACAAGAACTAATTTATTTTAATGCACTAACTAAATCACATTTCACTCCAATAAACTCTCAAGATAATGCACTTAATAAATTTATTACAACTAATAAATAATAACCTTAAAATGAATCTTCAAGAGTTATTCTACAAATTCACTACAACTAGGGCTTAGTCATTTTTTCTTTTTCCAAAGTAGATGATAGGTAGTTGATAGATATAATTATAAAAAACTAATAAACTCCTAATTAATGTGCAAATGAACCTTAAAAACAACCTTTTCCTTTTTGCACTTTTGAATACTGTAATCTACTTTTTCTTCATGTAACTTTAATCTAGATAAGGGGCTCTAATGAATCTAATAAGTAGTTTAATTAATGAGTTAGTTAGCACCAGTAGTTGCATACCTTTTTATATAGCTTCTTTTGTCGTTTCTATATGGTATGTGAATATTGGTGTTTAAGATCACCAAGTTGATGCTTTGAGTAGGATTTTGCAACTCTTTGTAGACTATCTTGAACAACTCCTCCTTCACCAAATGATGGTATTGAAATTTATTTTACAAGCATAATATTTGGTGGCTTGTTCTCCTCTTGTGATATCCTCCTTCTACTATAGATTTGGAGAAGTTTCTATCTCTGAAGCGGTGTCTTCTTACAGTGAGAGGTAATCTTCAAATTTCTTAGATTTGATGAGCTTCTTCTATCTTTAAGTCTTCTTATCGAATTTGGATTTCAAGCATGATCTTCTCAATATTTTGAATGTCTTGAGGTCTTTCACTAGATTATTTTTCTAAAATTTAGCACTTGTTGCCAAACTATTCTTCTCATATTTGGTACTCCTTGCCAAAATCTCCTTATCTTGGACTTGTTATTGGATGGCGATAATTGTCCCAAGTCCTTCACTATTAGGGGCATCTCCTTAGTAGTGTATTTCTCCAATGAGATCTCCTTTGATGATTTCTTCAGTAAGGCTTTCCTAGCCTTTTCATGGATGCTCGATGGTACCTTCCCAAGGTCTTTGATCTTGTAGCTTCTACTAATATTTCCTTGAGATCTCTTCAATATTCTACATCTTGAAGTGTTGGTGGTGTGATCTGCTCTCGGATATTTGATTTTGCTACTTCTATATTCAAGCAGGACTCTCCTAATAATTTTTATTCTTCCAAGTCTCGAAGTCCTTCAATGATATCTTCTCCTAATATCTTTTGCTTTAGGTGCTAAATTTATTATGAAGAATATACTCTTCCTAACTCTTTTGTATGAAGTTTTCCAAGTCATTGAATCTTCTTTCCCTATAACAAATATTTTAATACCAAAATCTTAATAATATTTTGAATTAGCTATTCCTTTCAAATTCTTCTTCAATATCAAGGCTTATGCTTCCTATTCTAATATAAAGGCTCCTGTGACCTTTTTAGTATCAAGGCTTTTGTGGTTTTTTTAATATCAAGGATTTTGTAGCCTTTTTAGTATAAAATTTTTTGTGGCTTTTGCTTCAAGGATTATATGAAATTTTTGTATCAAGGCTTCTATGGCATATTATTCAAGGCTACTATGGCCTTTTTGTGTCAAGGCTTCTATAGCATGTTCCTAAAATATGAAGTTCTTCAATCTGCAATAAAGATCTTCAGTCTCCTAACTTCACCACACATATTATTCAAAAGTTTTCTTCCATAGTGTTTTTCTCCTACACAAGGAACTAATATCTAAACTATGAGGTCACACTGATCTTCAGATAATAATGTTGGAGTATCCTAGCTTTCTATCTGAGGAGGAGTACCAATCATCCAAGAATAAATTATCTACAACAAAAGAAACTTTGGGTAACAGTTAGCAAATTCCAGATATCCTAGATCTTAAATAGATGATATGTCAATCTAGTGGATTGAATTTTGAGTCTTGGTATTCATGAGTTTTCCCTATAACTCTATGGAAAGAGTCTAGTCAAATACAATATTAGTATTTTCTATGACTAATATTTCTTTCAGTCATCACTTGTGACTCTCCCTAATTATACCACCTAGATTCTTCTAAGATATTTTGACAATGACTAGTCCAATGGCATGCTAGGTTGATAAAACACTTAGGCTCAATATTAATGGTGATTTTCATGTAGACCTACACAAACTAGATCTATCATAGCTCTGATACGCTTTTGTAATAATATGCAAATGGAGATAACAATCACGAGATGTAGAATAATATGAAAGAAACTAAATCTACTAGATGATTGAGATATGCAATAAATAGAAATGATATAAATGAATACAATGTAGCTATGGAGGAAGTGAACACTCCATTAATAAAGCTACTAGACTACATTGCACCCATCACCACTGGATGTTGATCCACCTAGAACTGTACTACCTATGAAGATGCTCTAAGGTATTGTGTCATTGACTCTCCCTATTCTATATCTATCTAACAATGAGGCCTTCCTTATATAGGAAAAATAGGATACTTGGTCAACACTCTATCTAGCTATATAAGTGATACCTTACATGTTTACAACTTGCACATTGACACTTGTCATTACATGAAGTAACTAGATAACTTACCCCTAAAGTAATATATTATTATAAGTATGTACCTTGGAAGATATATTTACATAACCTATATGATGGAATGTAATATATTTCTAAAACATTTACCAATAAAAAATACTTTTTGGCTTTTATAGATGATTTCAGTTGGAGGACATGGGTATATCACATCAAACAAAAATTAGAAGCTTCTGGTTAATTTTAGGAGTTCAAATATCTGGTTGAAAAACAAAGTGGCTATTATGTGAAGACTCTCAAAAAATATGGAGGAGGCAAGTACATATCAAAAGAATTCCATAATTTTTGCAAAGCAAATGGAATTATAAGACATTTCACAGCCAGATACATACCACAATAGAATGGTGTTGCTAAGAGAAAGAATAGAACCATAATGGAGATGGCATGAAGAATAATGAAGGAAAAGGGATTACCACTTGAGTTTTTGGTAGAAGCTATAGCTTGTGCAATTTATCTACTAAATAGGTGTTCCACAAAGAGTGTGAAGGACAATATCCCTCAAGAAGCATGGAGCAACCAAAAGTCGAGAAGCTATAGTCAGATGCACGCTATCTCCATTCAAGTCTTCAAACTAAATATTTGATGGCTCTTATTGACCAATCTTGGATTCCTAGTTCCAAGCTCCATATTCCATGAAATTCATGTCTCAGCTTATAATAAAATTCTTTGCAATAGGGTTATACAACCTATAATTCTTTTATTCTTCACTATAGCCAGTGAAGAAATATTTTTTGCATTGTCATCCAACTTTTTCTCTTCTCATCTAGAATATGTGCATAACACTAATGCCAACAGTAGCATTGCCTATCATCAAGGTCACCTCCACTTGCAAGAATTATTTCCAACATGAAAATACTAGCAAAGATAAGGAGCTTACAAGACATATATGAGCTAACTAGAAATGAAATGGAAGAAGAACATTCTAATTATGCTTTATTTTTTGAGTGTGATACAATTTAATTTGAATAAGTAACTAAGAATAGAACATGGGTGAAAGCTATGGATGATGAAAAAGAAGCCATAGAGAAAAATAATACGTGGGAATTAATGGATCTTCCAGTAGGTAAGAAGGCAATTAAAGTGAAATGGGTATATAAAACTAAGTTTAATTTCCAAGGTGATTTTGAAATATATAAAGCTATACTGGTTGCAAAAGGCTACAAGTAGAAGCTAGGGATTGACTATCATGAGGTGTATGCACCTGTAGTGATACTTGACACAGGTAAATTGATTCTAGCACTAGAAACCCAAAAGCGATGGAATGTTTATCAGATGGACATCAAGACTACCTTCCTAAATGGAGTATTTAAAGAATAGGTCTACATAGACTAGCCACATGACTATGAGCTAGAAGGGAAAAAAATAAAGATCCTTAAGTTAAAGAAAACATTGTATGGGTTGAAGCAAGCACCCAGGACTTGGTATAGTCGTATTGATGAATATTTTTAGGAGAATGGGTTCATCAAATTCCCATATGAGCACACTCTCTACATAAAGATAAATAAAGAGGGGGATATGATAATAATCTACTTGTATGCATATGATATAATTTATACTGGCAATAGCAATATGCTATTTGAATGGTTTATAAAATAAATAAATCAAGAGTTTGAGATGATAGATTTAGGCCTAATGAAATATTTTCTTGACATTGAAGTTGTCCAAACTGCATATGGTATCTTCGTATCTCAATAAAAGTACACAAAATATACCTTGAAGACATTTAGAATGAAGGACAACAAACCAACCATCACACCAGTTGCAACGACCCTGAAATTGAGTAAGAAAGTTTGCAACAACAACGTTGATCCAACATTCTACAAAATATTAGTTGTAAGCCTTATGTATTTAACAACAACTAGACCATACTTAATGTTTACATCGAGTCTTATTAGCATATTTATGGAGGTACCAAAGAACACTCACTTGCAATAAGGTAAAATAATTCTACGAGACATCAATGGGATCAAAAATCATAGAATTTACTATGTAAGGAAAGTCAAACTTGATCTTGTTAGCTACATAGATAGAGGTTAGGCTGAAAATATAAATTATCAAAATATAACTTATGGTTATGCATTCCATCTTCGATCAAACACAATTTCATGATCATCAAGAAGCAACCAATTATCGCATTATCAATTATTTAGGTAGAATACGTTACTGCCACTTCAACTGCATACCAGGTAGTTTGGCAAAGAAAAAAATTTAGGAGAGTTGAATCATCAATAGGAAGGGGTAACAAAAAAAAATTGTTATAACAATTTAGCCATAACACTATTAAAGCATCCATTGTTTCATGGGAGGACCAAGCATATTGACATTTGGTATCATTTCATCAGAGAACTAGTGAAATATAATGAAATTGAATTATTATTGTTAGGATGAACAAAAAGATATGAGATATATTGTACATGAAAATTATTACAATATATAGGCATAAGCCTATATGAATAACATGACACTTGTCAAGAGAAACTGACAATTATCATAGAAGGCATAGTGTACATTAAAATATTCTAACATTCCTCCTTAATGTGCACTACCCTAACTATAGAAAAAAAAAAGTCAACATTAAGTAATAGTACCCCTTAATGTTGACTTATCTAAAAGAACCCTATCATCCTCCTTTGATGATGACTGTTTGTGTTAGTAGCCTATGCTGCCATGATAGCATGATCATATGCATCCCACAACTGGTAATTTTCAATGGCATTTCCTTTGTTTGGTTTTGCCAATGAAGAGAACCTTGTGGTGGAGATTTAATCGATGCATATCAGGTGGTAAATCCTCATTTTATGTTTAAATATTGTGTGCTCAGTGTGTGTCCTTTGTAAGTGCTCTGGGAGTGGTGAAGGATGCACGTGTGGCTACATTTTTTTTTAGATCTCTTTTCTCCATACCCATAAATGGTTTGAAGCGACAAAAGCCCACCTGTTCAAACCGTTGATGTGATTATTTTACTTGGCCATCTCCAGTGATGAGTTGCCTGTCATCTACCTTGCTTCAATGTTGTTGATTTTGTCACCTATCGCCATTCGTGGTCTCTTGTATTTTGAGCTTTCTATACGTGATATGAAGAGGCCTATGTATTTCATGCGTTCTAGCTAGTGTGTTATGCAATGACTGGTATTTCGTAGCAAGGATCTATAATTTTTTTTTATCCAAAGTAAGGTGGGGAGCGCGCACCAAAAATTTCTATAATTTCTTCAGAATGCAGCAATGTAGACGTGCTATCATTGCACCACAGATCCTTGGCTGCCAGGATTTCTAGATCAGATGTCAGCTCCATTATTCTAGACTGGTAGAGTGGTTTATTTTAGCGTGGGCTTAGATCGCAGTGAAGTCGAGCGATGAAAGTAGTTTAGTGAAAACATGTGGTATATTATTAGTTATAGCACAACATGTTTTTTCATTGGAAAGAAATAAGCGTATTGAAACATGGAGGTGGAAGTATGAGTTGGCAAATGATTAGTTGTGATTAATTGTTTCCTTTTGCAGTTGATTTCCAGGCATTTTGTTTTGCATCAAGATATTTCCATAGTGAGGTACATTATTTTTATAGCCACATTGATTGCTGGTGATGGACATATTACCGATGTCAATTTGTGTAGAATATGGTGAATACAATTTTCATGTCTGACGCTACCCATGAACACCTCCTAACATTGCTCGTGATATATTCTAGGGCAGCCAACATGCTAGTGGCAGGTATATTTCAAAATATATTTTTTATCAAGAGAAGATCACGTCGTAAAATCCAAAGTTTACGCAGATAAAGGGTGGTGGCTGATCTATGACTATCTAGTGAGATAGTGCAACTCGTGTTTCAAGTCGAGGGCATCATGGGAATAAGCAATTTGTTTCTCTAAAGTAGTTTGCTAAATATGCTAATCTACGTCAAACAACCTCTTCATTTATCCAGATAAACATGAGTAGCCCTTAGTCTTTGATACTCGATATTTTGAAGCAACAGAAGAAGGGACGTATGTGACCCAATACCTGAAGGCCACCTGTCTATGCAAGAGAAGAGTGAAGTAATGTCAGTTTTGTGGCCCACTAAATTTTTTATTCCCAAATTCATTGTTTTGTTATTCAAGAGTTTGAAGAGGACGTGCATAATTTTGGCAGCTCGTGTCACCATTGGCAAGGTTATTTGAAGTTGAAGGCAAGCAAGAAATCCTGTGTGGGCACTAAGTTATATGTCGGGTTGACATAAGCAAGAAAATGAACCAAACAATGCAGATTGCATGGAGCTATCCTATGGCAGTGGACTACATAATTCATGTGTATCAAAGCCCCGCAACCACTATCCCCAATGATTTCTTGTTTCGGCAGTAAAAACCTGTGCACGCGGTAATTTCAATTTTTTTTAATTTCGTAAGTTCCTGAAAATGGTGATAGTGAGGAAGTTTGAAACATAATGGTGCAGGTCATATTTTACTTTACGTCATCCAACGTGTGGCCCAAGTCACCAAAAGTCCTCCACATGATTTTTTTAAGTTAGTCCCAAATACTGCATGTACCACTTATTTTAAATTTTTAAAGGACGGATATAACATATATTGATGTTATTTTGTTTTGATGGTGGAGGTATGGTAGTCCCTAGTTTATTGCCTTTTTTTTAAATTTAAAATATGATAGCCCCTGCTCATGTAATTCCCCTGCATGGGAAACTAAATACTGTATTTTTTTTTCCGTCAGAGACCAATGCCAAGAATATTCAAGAGGAATATTCTCTGATGCCAGAAATATTTTTTATTCCTGATGTTGTTGTTTTTTCCAAAATTGAAGGCCCTATTGACACCCAAGTATAAGGGTATTTAGAGTCGTTGGAAAGGTTTTTATGAGATGGATATATTGGTGGTATCCTATTTTCATTTTGAGGTTGTTCCATTTGTATTTTTTAGCCTCAAAATATGTTGTATTATGAAGTGCACTCTCAGTTGAACCTGAAACTCCCAAAACAAATTGTAAGTGATCCTAGTAGCTAGTCACCTTCTGTATAGAACCTGGCAGATGCATCACCTAGTTACCCATACTTTATGGTAGGATGAGATGGTCACCATAAGGACACTTACTATAGGGACTATAGAAAAATATACCCTAGACTCTATATGAGGTCTATTCCGAATTGAATTATGAAGACTACAGATGAGGACACTTAAAAATATTTTATTCTCTTCTTTCTTCTTCTTCTCCACATTTGGATCTATGGCTCATTTTATTGTATTTCATGGCTCGTATTTTCTTTGTATTAACATGAATTTTTGGCAGATACCGATACCTTCTAGATTGAGTTCACCATGAGGGAGGATGATATTCATGGTGAATATAGTCAGTGACCTACGGGAGGCAACATACCTAGAGGATGACTTGTAGAGGCAACAAACCCAAAAGTGGTTGACCTTGAGGCACACAAGATGACCCTGAGGAACTTAAAAAATTGATCTAGTGGCAACAGATCCAAGAAAGTAGTTGACCCTGTGGAAATAGATCAAGATGTATACACCATTGATCTAGCATTATTCACAGTTTGAGAGCCAAGAACAAAGAGCATGATCCTAGACCAAATCAACAATAAAGGAGGATGATAGGATTTTTTTAAGAGAAGTCAACATTAAGGGGGAATGTTACCTAATGTTGACTTGTTTTTTTTTTATAGTTAGGATAGTGCACATTAAAGGGAAATTTTAGAATATTCTAATGTGCATTATACCTCTTTTTTAACACTTGTCATGTTACTTGACATTTGTCATAGGCCTCCTACCCATATATTGTACTATCTTGTATCAATAATATATCTCATTAGTTATTATTACCAGCAAGAGCAAAACCTAGATATCTCTAGTCCACATAAAATCTTAAATCTACTGGAAATCACGTTTTCACAAAAATCTCAAATCCATTGGAAATCATCCTTTCATGAAAAAACTCAATTCCACTAGAAATTGCATTTTTAGGATAATCTTAAGTCAACCCACTTCCTTTGTAAGTTGAGCACAACTCAAATCCACTCCACTTTCTTTATAAATTTAGTGCAACCTGATTCTTCTCCTTAGTGTAAAATGAGTTGAGTGTGATTCCACGCTAATTGCAAATCCACTTATTTGACCTAAGATCTCAATTTCACGGTTCTTGTGCATCAAAAGGTGTGCAAGATAATTTTACTCATAGAATTTACTAAACTCATAGATTTCTATTTTATTTTAGCATTTGAGCATTACAATATCTACCTACATTATTTGTTTTTTCCTTGGAGGACTTGAAAGAACTTATCAAGTGGAAAAATAGATGGGTTTTCACTCCAAGGATGGATCCATTGTTGGCTTACCCAAATCCATAGCCTATGCTTTTATGCACACACATGAAAAAATATGCTTGGTTTTTATTATATTTGTGGTCATAATCTCTAGAGACTATGGTACGATACTTTATATATACCTCTGGCTACAAGAATTTCTCTAGCACTAATGCCTAATATGAACTTTGTTCTATTTTTATGGTTCTTCACGGTACCATATTCTATCTTAAAAAAATATTCCTATACAAACTATAGGACTCCTTTAAAAATAAACTTTATTTTTTCTTTCAAATATTTTATTTATTTTTTTATTTCATAAATAATTGTTCATTTAAAAATACTCTTATGCATTTTTAAACTCCTTTATTATGCTTTTTAATTCCCTAAATAATTTATTTGAAAATAATTTTTTAAAGTACCCTTATGAGAACTTATAACATTTGTTTAAAATTTTTAAATTTTCTCATGAATACCAATTTCCCCACACCATCCTTTGCAACTTAAAAAAATTAAATATAGAAGAGATATCTTGATGTTATGGGTGATAAGAAATGAGTCTATCCTCCCTTCCTTATGTGGCTTCGATAAGTCAACTTACCATGGCTTGTCATTCCATATTTTTTCTTGCTTATCCAACCACGATACTAGGATATTAAAAAACATTGATATCTTTATTGTTTCACATGCTAGTTTTGCACAGGTGTTTGCATAGGTCTTCATCAAACTAAGTCATTTCCATTGAATGATTTTTTAAACAAATTTTTTAGCACAAGTTGCTAAGATATTTTCCTCTTTCATGTGTCTCAACTTATCTCCAACATGTCCATGCTGCTCTAGATATTAACGTCTTTGGTTCAGTCCATCATTTTTATTAAGGTATGAACAATATTCTCCTTGCAATGTCTCATCTCCTCAAATATTATGATGTTGACTATTTTTGCATCAACTATTTTGACACCAATCTATTCTAGTATCATGAAAGCATGAAAATCATGCCTAGCATTCCAATCCTAACAAGTTTTGCTATAGGTGATGATTTCCATTGCCCTAGTCCAAGGAGTTGAGTCTACAAGATATCCCTCATCAATGAGAGTGACTGGTAGGCCAAGCTTGGACTTTGCATGGAAATGCAGAGAGATAGACTTCATCAAGGTATTTGGTGTCCTTATCATTGAGGATAAAGGATGGAATAAAATACACAAGACTTGATAAAAATATTGCAAAGGATTTAGTATTACCATGGTCATAATTATCAAGGAAAAGGGGACAAGGTGTACTTTGTCAATGATACTAAAATCGACCTTTCCATGGTAGCAATAGCTTCTACTAAATTTCTAGAGTGCTTGAGTTGAATATAGACAACATAGACCCATATCAAATGGTCCAATTGGACAATCAACTCACACTTTGCACAACTATGACTATGACTATGAGGATTAAATAGCAAGAATAAAAGATAGAGAACTTGAAGTAGATTTGGCTCATGTAAAAGCATAAATGGATAAGCTTAAAAAATAAAATAATAAATTGAAAGACACAACCAAGAAGAATCAACTAAAGAAAATTCAACAAGGGCTTGAAAACCTGACACAACACCTTGCACAACTCTTGGAGAGCTTGAATGATAAATATTGATAAATCAAAGAGTTGATATCCTCAAAACCAACAAAGGCACCTAGAGATCCAAACATGCCTCAAGATATTCAAATGGTCAAATCCCTTTAGGACAAGATATAGGAGGAAATAAAGAATATATATGAGTACTTATGTTTGACCTCCTTCATAGAAGAAATTATGACCAATAGGACCATCAAATATGTGGAGGGGTGGCTATATTCAAGGAGTAAATATTAGAAGTTCATTAAATGCCTTGCATCAATGACCATAGCACAAGCATAATAGTAAGGGATAGACTGAAAAAACTATTCAAAATATTAAAGAAAATCCTGGATGCCTAGAGGAACCTTCAAAATTTTAAATATAACCAAGCATGCTTAAAATCCCAAGTTTAAAAATCAGATAGTGAGATTAAAGAGTGAAGGAATGCACATTTAGGATTATAATATCATAAGTGCCACATTTGAGGAAGAAAAGAGCTAAGATGACCAAGGGGATGTAGCTAAAATCTATAAGAGGATAAAGCCCATTCATGCCAAGCTACAAGAGGTAGTTGCCAAGAAGGAAGAATTGTTAGAAAATCCTTTTAAGGACAGAATGGGGGAGGTGGAAGACCTTGGATCACTATAGTTTTTGGATAATAATGAGTGGTGGAAGTTGCTAGGGATACTGTCACAAAATTTAGATGAGGAGGGCCAACAATTTTGATAGTTTTTCTATGAGGGTCCCCATTTTGTAGACTCTATACCTAAAGATAAAAGTAGGATATGAGATCTTACGTGAATTGATATTGGCATCCCATGAAGTCACAATAAATATAGTCATTCCAAATACTAGGAGGATATTCCAAAGTCATCATTTTTGGCTTTATTTAAAAAAAAACACACACGACTTGAAATATTTTAAAATAAGAATATTTGCAACTAGTATAAAGCATTCGTGCAATTCAGTTTGGTATCAAAAAGATAAATGTCCTTAGCATATTTGATATATAATATATTTATAATCTAAGATAAAGCCCAACAAATCATATCCTTTAAGATTATAATCTAATATGTTTATAATATAAGATTATAATCTAATATATTTATAATCTAAGAATACCATATGTTTTTATTTTGTTTTGTTTTTCTTGTGTTTGTTTTTTCTCTCCATGTAAATTATAAGTTTTTTTTGTTTTTTTCTTTCTATTTAGATGACATGCAAGTTTTTATTAGGACAAGGCATGCACAAATAAGTATACAATTTAAAATTAAGTGTATTAAGATGAAGATTCAAATTTGAAATTTGTAAAGGAAATTAAGTTTTATTTTGTCTTTAGGTGTTATATTAAAAAAATATCACGAGTTTTTATTATGATAAGGCATTAAACAATTATGCATATAAATTTAGTGGATAAGGTAAAGGTTCAATATTATGATAAGGAATTAAAAAATTATGTATATAAATTTAGTGGATAAGATAAAGGTTCAAATTTGAAGGCATAGAATTACACATCATATTTTAAGAAAATAACTCTCCATGAAAATAATTTTATATAACCTATAAAACTTTGTAGATGTTAGAAATTATATTATTATTATTATTATTATTATTATTATTATTGGTACTATTAAAATAAAAATATGATTTTGATAGGGATTCCACAACCTATACAATCACCCAAGCGAGCAATAATAGAACTAGACACCCCACCAAACTAACAAACAAACAAAAACCACTAGAGAAAAATATAAATTAAAACTGAACTAAACCCAAGACCCAAGAATAGGAACATAGGAGAGAAGTGAGATGGTTCTACCCCAACATGCCCAGCTCCTAAGCAATAGTAGAAGTCAAATACGAAACATCCTTGGAGAAATCTAATGCACTCTTCAGCGAGCTCCAAATATTCCTTTGATTGATGTTGATAAGTTTTAGGTTGTGAAAGATAGACCTTTTCTTTTTGGGGATGTCCTTCGGACCATAAACATCATTGACAAATTTATACCTATGACAATCTCTCAGTAGAACATCCAAATTAGGAGTGGAGAGAGGGGAGGAGCCACCATCCTCACACTTTTTATCTCATAAATTTTTGGACTTACATATACCACTACCCTCTGTTGTGATATTCGGTGTAAGGCCCATGTCTACAAACCCAGATTCAACCACCATAGGAGATGATTCTATCTTAAAGGAAGGGCCAGATGCAAGAGCATGAATACCATCACACGAAGCCTTATTGCAAACACCTCTAGCTGAGACCTGAATCTTCCTCAAGATCTTCTCAGGGGTTGAACCAAAAGTGAATGAATAAATATCATCACTGCTATTAGTAGAATCCTCTGAGGTCACTTTGGAGCTGCCAACAATAGGAAAGGGAAAATCCATGAACAATTTTAGAATCTCTTCAGAAGTCAAGCCATGCTCCAAATCCACCTATTCAATAATAAGCAGAGCAATGCCTTGATGTAGGGGAAATTGGCCCCATTGATCTTGTACATCCACAAAGGACTTTCTCATAGTCTGGAACAAAAATAGGGAAATATTCATACGAACATGTCTACGTAAATGATTAAGAAACATAGCATAGAAACTTCTAATAATCTCATAATTGGAGTCTAAAGTAATGTAATCCATTATGAATCTCACCACTCTAACCCAGGGAGGGGACAATGTCAAAGCACTGAAACCACTCTAGGCTCTTGATAAAAATTCTTCTTTATCAAAAAAGAAACTATTTCTTTCAATAGAGAATGTATATCACGATTATTGTAAGCTCCATCCATAATGAGATCAGTAGTCTTTCTTATCAACTTCATCGTCACCTAGAAATATCATGATCTAATACTTACCCAACTATCGTTCAAGGTAGACATCATCCAATTGGAAAGCATAGGATTGTGTCCATGAAATTTTTGGATGCACTCCAAAATGCCCCCATCCACTAGGACAAACATAACCTCATCATCAAAGGTAATGGAAGTAGATTCCAATCGGGACTTAAAAAGCTTCTATTTGGGAGAAAATACCTTAGCCTTACCCATAAACACAACAAAAAACTCCCTCCCAAACTCAAATTGAGGAATTAGAACAAAAACAATAGGTCTCGAACCATAAGAAAAACATAAACAAAGAAGGTCCCATAACACATCAAGAAATTTTTACATGATCTCCTCCTCACAAGTCAAAGCCCAGTCACAAGATAAAGAATTGGGATTCTCCAAAAAGGGAAACTAAGGAATACCTGGAAACATCAAGAAGAAAAACAAGCTTAACCAGAGCAAGAAGACATACTTGAATGCAAGGGGCATCATAGTAAACCCACACACGAAGGAACAAACACTAAATGCTGGGACCAAACTATGATAACAACCAAAAACCAACCCATAAAACAAGGGATAGGACCAAAAAACCCTACCACATTTGAGAGATGGCCATCCCAACATAAACCACTTGTCACCAAAACATAAAATCCTCGGACATGTGTGAGTACAAAAAGATAAAAACTAAATAAAACACTACCATAGAAGAGAACCAACTCAGAGAAAGAGAAGGCTCGAAAAGGCTCCCCTACTACCATGAGAAAATCATTATCAACGAGTGGTAACCAAAGGAGAGGGGAGGATAAAGTGATAAGAAGCTTCCAAAAATTAAGAGAAAAATTTACAACCTCCCAAATCGAGACAAAAAAGGAAGCACAAAAAAGATAATGTTTTAACACGACCATACTCAAAGAAGTTTCCAAAATCCAATGCCTAACTAGGAAATCCCACCACACTACTATATGAGAGGTCTTTGGAGGAAAATTGAAATTTGAAAATTGAATTTTAAAAATTGAAAAGAGGGGAAGACCCTCCTAACACCACCATAATAAGCCAATGTACCAAAAACTCTAGAAATGACATCTCAGGTGCAAGAAATAAAGGTGACCTGTTGCCAAGCTAATAACCTACATACAACACCACCACCCGAGGATCGACAGAAACAGGAGATGACATAAAGCCAACTGACAAAATTTAATGTTTCTCTGCATTTGCGAGGCGGAGAATCTTAGGGGGAAAATCCTATCACCATATCGATAGGCCCTACTGAAATACACCAATATTTTCTAGTACAATAGCTGTCGATTTCCCTTCTCTAAACTTGTGCTGAATTAACATCTCCTCCATGGAACGTATATGGTAAATGGATTCATTAATTAAGTTGGAGATGCACTAGCTAGATCGACAGTCCCCTTTGAGAATGTTGATGATATTCATAGAATCACCCTCAATAATTACCCTATGGATACCAACATATTTGAGAATTAACACCCCTAAGAAAGAAGTATGGGCTTTAGTTATGTGAGATTATTGGACACCAATATGCTCCACAAATACTAATATCAAGTTGCCACTATTATCATGGATCATGCTCCCAGTCTCAGTAAAGCTCGGATTACCCTTCGATGCTTTGTCAAAATTAATCTTAAACTGCCTAGGAGGTGGCAAGGTCCAACGAATTGACCTTATCAAATTAGGATCTTGTGGGGGCCTCAACTCTGGATGAAAACCAAGATAATCCTCAATACAAAATTTTGGGTGGCTATGAGGCATTGAGGAGTAAGAGCTCTTGGTAGCCAATAACATGTTTCTACCACCTTCCACACAATTTTTTGGTTGACATGGTAGACATATTTCTCTAATTTTTTAAATATCCTAGCATTTCGTTCCTTCCACACACCCCAAAGTAAATGAGGTAACAAAAAATTCTAGAAGTATTTGATGCGGGGCGAAGAGAATGGCGATGTCCATTACTGAATAGAATCACTTATCTAATAAGGCAATATCCAAGACACATCGAGGCACTGGAGAATAAAATAAATCATCTCATGAAAATCTTGGCACTTACGAAATAAGTGAGAGGTTAACTCCCAATATTGCTTGCATAGAAAACACATATTAATCAAATTGAATCCCTTCTTATGCAAAATTTTAATAATCAAAATATTATTTTGCATTTCCAACTAGAAGAAAATATTAATCTTAGGAGTTAAGTTTTTAAACTAGATCTTCGCACTTGGAAAGTTGCCATTCCCCTCAGGACAGAGAAGATCGTAAGCAGTCTTTACTGTGAATGAACCTTCACTATCACCATTCCAAACAAGATGGTCCACCACCTCCTCAAGCCTCATAACATACAAATGTATTTCAAACAAGAGAGAATTCCACATATGATGATCTTGTACGTTCCTTAAGAATGGGGGAGGGTAACCAAGTTTTACAACCATTTTGAAGAAATAAAAAAATTAGCTACCTTAGAGAATCCCATCACCTTGGAATTCAAACACACGTCCCTAAAGTAAGGATCCTCAACAAGGGGGCAATCTCTGAGCAAAGGATCATCCCAAAATAAAACCGATCTCCCATTGTCAATCACCCAACAATAGTTATTTTTAATATAATCCCTAGATTTAATGAAACTATTCTAGAAGGTAGAAGCGTCGATAGGGAGGGGATTTGAAAGAAAAAACTCATAATTATATTTTTCTCTAAGGATATGGTACCATAAATGATTTGAATTAAAAGCAAATTTCCAATCAAGTTTAGAGACCATTGCCTTGTTCATTTTGACCGTGTTCTTAAGATTTAATCCTCCATATTTTTTCCTTTTGAAGATTTTCTCCCAAGATATTAAGTGAAACTTACCCTTAAGCTCAGGACCAACCCAAAGGAAGGCCTTGTAAATGTAATCAAATTTAGATTCCACCATGATTGGAAGGTTAAATAGAGAAAGTAAATATATGGGAATGCTTTGAAGCGTACTCTAAACCAACACAACCTTACCCGCTTGACTGAGAAGTGCTCCTTTCCATGAAGCTAATTTTCTTTGAACCCTCTCCACCATTGGAGTCCAGAATGAGTCCTTTAAGCGACCAAAAAAAGTGGGAGGCCAAGGTAAGTGGCCTAAAGGGCTATAATATTGCACCCCAAAATAGGGGTAATATTCTATTGGCAAGCTTTCAAAGTATTTAAAAAGACATTGCTTTTGAGAAAATTAATCAACTGTCCTGCCACTCTCCCATAGTAGTCTAGAATAGAATTGACTTCCCAAGCATAAAATACCGATGCAACATAAGAGATAAGAGTATCATCAGCAAAGTACTAATGGGAGATCTAACTGAGTTGCAAAGCCAATCTTAAACCAAAATCAATACTGCATCTACTGATAGACTGTCCAAGAGCTTTCGCCATAAGAATGAAGAGGAAGAGGGAGATGGGGTCTCCTTGACGAATCCCCAAGCAAGAGTTAAAGAAGTCTATAGGGGAGCCATTAACAAAAATTGAGAACCATACCGATGATACCAAGGCCTCCACCAAATTAACCCAAGAATTACTAAAACTAAAATTTCTCAAAAAACTAAAAAGGAAAGGCCAGGACACCCGATCGTAAGCCTTATTAACATCCAGTTTAAGGAAAAAATTTGCTCTACCGCTCTTCTGGACTGAGTGCAAGAGTACATGAATGACAATGGTACCATCCAAAATATGCATCCCTGGCACAAAATCGCTCTGAGCCTGATCAATCAGAAGAGGTATAAGGGGCTTCAACCTATTATCCATAACTTTGGAGAAGATTTTGTACACCGTGTTACATAAACTTATGGTCCTGAAGTCATTGAAAGAAAACAGCAAGTCTTTCTTAGGAATGAGAGCAAAAAAATTTGAATTCAATACTTTCAGAAAAACCAAAGAGCTCTGGGTATGTCGGATCACGTTACAAACATTCTCCCCACAAATATGCCAGTATTTGGAAAAAGGCTAGGGGAAGCCATCCGGGCCAGGATATTTAAGGGGACCCATAGAGTTTAGTATTTTTTGAATTTCATCGTTGAAGAAGGGATTAAGGAGACCCGCATTAATTTCTTTAGTAACTAGACTCGGAATGGCCTCCAAAATTTGGTTCTCTGTAGCCAAGTCATGATCAAGAGTGGAACACAGTAAAGAACTGAAAAAAACCAACTTCTTCTCTTATTTCTAAAAGATCCATAAAAAGACTACCATCAGACTTAACAATCTCTCTGATTCTGTTATGACCCCTTCGATGCAAAGTGGAAGTATGGAAAAAAATGTGAATGACAGTCCCCTTTAACCAGACCTCTCTAGATTTCTACTTCCAAAAAATTTCTTCTTCAACTTGCTTATTATGGAGGTCACAAAGAATGGATCTTTCCTCCCTAAGGAGATGGTCCAAATAGCCTTGGGAGATAATCAGGGATTCAATTGACACTAGTTGAGATTTGAGACATTCTTTTTTCTTCAAAATTTTTCCAAAGGTATATTTATTCCAAAATTTGAGATGCATCCTAAGCTTCTTGAGTTTATTTGAAATCTTAAACATGCCTACCCCAGGAACAAAATCTTACCACCAATCAGCCATCCGAGCATCAAAGTTAGAGTGAGAACACCACATTACCTCAAAATGAAAGGGCTAAGGAAGTAAGGGGAGACCATCAAGAGTTTCCAACCATAAACAATTATAAAAAAATAATTTTATATAAAATAACCTTATTATTTTTACATAGTAAAAATAACTTTAATTTTCATTATAAAAAAGTAATTTTACATAAAATCTTGCTATCAAACTACTTTTATATAAATTAAAATGTCAAAAATAATTTTAAAGAAGTAAAACCTCTTTTTACATATCAAAATACGTACTTTTTATGCAAAGAAAGTCTTGAAGCCAAGTTAAGCTAGCCATTTTTTAAAGTATATTTTATATTGGAATCATTTTAAAAGTATCTTTTATATTGGAAAACATATTGTGATTAAATTACTTTACATTTTTCTTTTTTATATAACTTGAAATTTTAAATAAAATTTTATATGGAAAAGATGCACTTTTTAAGAAGAGAAAGTCATAAAGCCATATTAAGCTAATCATTTTAAAAGTATCTTTTATATGGAAAACATTTTGTAATTAAACTACTTTACATTTTCTCTTTTTATATAGTTTGAAATATTAAATAGAATTTTTAAAAATAGGTTTTGCATTGATAAAATATTGTTATTAATTTACTTTATATTTGTCTTTTTTATATAGTTTGGAATATTAAATTTACTTTTTGTTGGAACAATCCAATGATAAAGGTATTTGTCTTTTTTTTTATTGGTTGAAAGAAGAGATTTTCAAAGGATCCTTGAACATTTTACTAAGAGACAAACTCCTCATAGAGAAACATCACTAAAAACAAAGAACAAAGGAAAACAAGAGTTCCACCTAAGAGGCTTTTAACGAAAAATACTACATAAAATGATAGAGATGCAAAGGGAAACCTGAGCTAACAGAAACAAAGGAAATATTAGGCTTGCACAAGAGGCACCAAGGTGATGAAGTCTTGAACAAGAAAAAAATTCAAAATGAAGATTTCCTGCCCAAGCAAGGGAAATCCTGCACAAACAAAAAATTTAAAATTTTCAAAAAATTTAAAATTTTCAAAAAATTTCCCTCCACGAGGAGGTATGTATAAGCATGACCATCTAATGGAAACTAGGTAGGACCTTTATGGATCTCACTTCCATCGTTGCCACATAACTAAAGGAAAATTTGGTGCTACCATTCCTCTTGACCATCCAAGGAAACCCAAGAAGGATTTCTTCAGAACTAGAGAAGCGCATTGAAAAACAAAGGTAGAGGAGCACGATGAAAACTTAGGTCTAGAAATCAAACCCAGAGCCAGAAAGTTGATCTTCCTAAAAAAGCTTCTAGAAGCATCCTCAACTTTCTTAGGATGTACACTGCAACTAGAAGACAAGGGACCTGTCTAGCCTTTGGAAAAACATCCATGAAACTAGAACTCAGAGGTGTGCACATCCACTAGGATTGACAATGTACTCATTGATAAGTTTTGCCCTCTTGAGATTAAAGACTTAGGTACATACTTGCTAGAAGATAGGGGACCCTCTTGGTCCCTAGTGAAACAAAAGGGGTAAAATCCATAAGGATTTCCAATTACAATGAAGGATACAAACCAGTAAACTGAGCACCTTCGATAAAGCAACCACACCCAATTGAAGGAAGACAAGGGACATTCTTGGCCCTTGGTGAAACTCCTCAAAAATTGAATATCATGGATGCACTCATTGACAAGGTCCACCCTATGGGTATGGGAGAACAAAGACACATCCTTGCTGGAAGATAGAGGGGGCTCCCAACCCCTAGCAAAATAAAAGAGGTGAAACCCATGAGGAGTTCCAACAATAGTGAAAGGTGCAAACTAGCGAACTGAACACCTCTAAGAAAGTCCTAAAGAGGATTTACGAAAAAACCCTTCAAGATAAAAATACAAAAATAGGGATTATTTCTCATCTAAGATGAGGGGTGTGAAAGGGACACCAAAAAAATCCCTCACACCACTTGCAAAAATCCAAGGGAATGAAAACTAGCAGAGACGAAAAAATATTGAAGGAAGAGGAGGGCCCTAAAAGACCCCAATTTTTATAGGCTCCAATCCCGCAAAAATACCAACACGAGCTCTAGATAACCAAGGTAGAAGAGTGCCTCTCCATACATAGTAGACCCAACAACACCCTCTCTAGCTCCCTCTCACACCTCCACCCATGCCGATCAAGTAAGGTATTTGCCTTTTTTATATAGCTTAAAATATTAAATTTAATCCTTATTGGAACAACCCAATGATAAAAAAATTGAACTCACATTACAAAGATTCAAGTTTGAATCATGAGGATGATAACCCTTGTTTAACCTTGTTTATAGAACAATGCAATAATAAAAACATTAGACTTACAATATAAAATCTCAAATTTAAATCATAGGAAGGATAGCTCCCATTGATATTAAAAAATATCTCTAACATATATATCTTAAATTCAATTTTGAGAAACAAGGTAGTCATACTTTCCATCAAAGAAAAAAGAAAATATTTAGAGAAAGTATTGAAACTTATATTATATTTGCCTTTTTTATATATAGGTTGAAATGCCAACTCTAGTTTTTAAAGACTAAAATGGGGCCTATGTTCTTTTCATTATGAAAAGAAGTGATTTTTATGGTTTATGTAGATAAAATCTTGTAAAAAATGTAGTTGACTTTGATATATAGAATTAAAACTAAATAAACAAACTTTTTAAAAATAATATTTACATTTATAAAAAAAATATAATTAGCATAATGGAAATTAATCTAATAATTATATTAATTGTGAGGGTTATCAAAGACAGGATATTTTTGATATAAAGATAAAAACATAAATAAAAAATAAATGTTTTTAAATATTATTTAAGTATATATAATTTTATTTTAGAAAAAAATAAATATAATATATTAATTTTATTTTATTTGTTTTTATTTTTTATTTTTTATATTTTTTATTTTGCATAGTGGAATTGGTAGTTATCATGATGATTCGGGTATGCTATTCATTTTTTATGGCTGCCATAATATTCTACGTTGTTTTCCCAGAAGCTGCCACATAGTACTTCGTATAATCCATCCCTATAACCACCATATCACAATCATAATTGCCACAATTTTCTACATTGTCTGCCATAGTATTATACATTGTCCACCCAAAAGCTGCCAAAAAGTACTTCGCATAATCTACCCCTATAACCACCATGCCCCAATCATGGCCACCACAATATTTCATATTTTATGGCCATCATAGTATTCTATGTTGTCTGCCTAGAAGTTGTCATACAATACTTCGAATAATCTACCCCTATAACCACCATGCCACAATCGTGGCCAAAACAATATTCTATGTTGTTTGCTAAGAAGCTACCACATAGTACTTCACATAATCCACCCTTATAACCACCATGCCATAGTCATTTTAAACCTTTTACACCACTGAAAGCATAGGAAAGGGACAAGCGTTTAGTTCGATGAGGTTCGATATTTTAGCCTTGGACCTCCAACCGCTTACGAGTTTTGGAGGAACCAATTGGTCTACACCTCGGACCTTAAAGGGTTTATGGTAAGCCAGTGTGATTTGTACCAAAGTTGTGTGGATCTGTACTCTATGAATCACATTCCTTAACTGGTAGTTACTGAGCAAGGTGCAGTGACAGTATTATCATTGTTGTCAACACACTCAGATAGACAGGTTTATGCAATGGAAAGTTTTTTGGAGGTTGTTCGGAGTATGTATAGTGATTTTCAATGCTTATGAGGATGTTTTTTATGTTTGGGTGAAGTTGTTATAGGTTGTTTGTGCAAATTTGTAAAAGCTGAAAAAATCGTTAGGAAGTTGTCAAAAAATTGTAAAAGTCATCACAGGCACAGTTGGACAAGATGTATCAGTTTGGAACATGACATAATGTCAGGAAATAGTACAGAATATTTTTTGAGGTGGCAGCACAGTGTTTTGATTTATCAATGACGTTTCTGGTATCTTGGCGAATGATTTGGCAAGTGGTTGTACAGGCTGAAAAAGGGCAGTTTTGTCAGAAGTACTGCGAGCAAACCGAGAAGAATTTGATAGTAAAATTTGAACTGGAGGTGGTCGTTTTATTCAATAACATATTTTACAAATTTACACCAAAATGGAGAAACGAGGTGAATTTTACAAGCGTTACAAGACTGTCACAAAAACACTCTTTTTGGAAAAAGTGTGTCAGCAGCAGTTTTCGTGAAGGTGGTACAGGTGAACCGTAAGTATTTATGCAGCAATATTAGGACTGGATGTATTCAGTATTATAGATATTCTATATTTCAAATTTCATATAAAACAGAGTTACGAGGTGAGAGTTATGATTTTTGCAAAAATGGTATAGGTCATTTTTATGTCAATTTGTTCCACTTGTGGAAAATCCTTCAATTGGCCGTTTCGACCTTGCAGAGTCACCAGAGTTTCGGTTTTAGTGTTGTGACACCTTTAAGGCATCAAATAGAGCATATTTCATTTTTGGTTTGAGGTGTCACATGGCTTCGAAGTAAGAGAACGAGTAAGGTGTCAATTCTTTGCATGTGACGTGTTTGACAAAATGCCTTCTCAAAATAAAAAAAGGAAGTTATATTGTTTTAAGTAGCTTCATTAAAGAAAATATTTTTAAAATTGAAATGGGAAAAATAATGCAAGTGTGTGCTTTTTAAGTGACAAGGGATTTTATTGAAAAGTGAGACTTTATTTTGTAAAGATATAAGTGTGTGTGGAGAAAAATAAAGAGTGAAAATCTGTGATTTTTGGAGAGTGGTGAAAAACATCACTTCAGTATTTTGGGCATAAATTTCTTATCTGATATCCATTTTTGCTAAAATTTTGAGAGGAGTTCGGAGACAAAGTACTGCACAATACCCAAAAAGCATTTAATAATTAGAAAATCGAGCTAAGAGAACAATCAATTTTTTTGTGAGAAGAGAAGATTCAAATTCTGAGTTATTCAGAGAGAGGAATGTTATACTGGGTGAAATAGAAAGTTTTAGATTTTGAGCTTATATACCATAGAGGGTTCTTGTTTCATTGAAGACATTCATATATGTCATTTTATTATCAATATAAAAATCAAGTGGGTGCTTGGTAGAGGGGTTGGTGCTCCTTTATGTTGGTGTAGATAAATCAGGGGTTGGTGCTCCTTCCAGTGGGTGCTGGTAAATTGATTGTAAAGTTGGTTCTTTGCAAAGGCTAGATTTGGATGGGAGTCCAAACTATCATTTTTTGGGATGTAGCCAAATCGATGAACCTCGGTACATCTTGTATTGTGTGATGTTCTCTTGTTATACTTGCTTTATTTGGTTTTATGTTTTCATTGTTTTGGCTTTGAGTGTTGAAGATTTAAGTTTTAAAGAGATACACTAATTCACCTCCACCCCTCTCAATGTCATTGTGAGACTAACAATTGGTATAAGAGCGAGGTTTCTGAACAGGCTTAACCGGATAGGGTGATCTTGGAAGTGACATAATGGTAGGTGATGAAGGCTTCTCATCAAACAAAGCACCATTGTTTGATAGAACTAATTACATATTTTGGAGACTCGGATGTAGACATATCTTTGTACTTTGGGATACAATATTTGGGATTCAATAGATAGTGGATACACAATACCCACCACTTCTCCAACTGATGCTGTCGGTAAGAAACTGTTTGAGAATGACTCAAAAGCAAAGAATACTATCATGTGTGGATTAGTGGACAACGAATTGGTAAATATTATGGGTTGTAAAATGGAAAAGGAAATATGGGACAAACTGAAGAGCATTCATGAATGATACATTAAGATAAATGAGGCCAAGTTACAAACACATCGAGATCAGTTCAAATTATTAAAGATGAATGACGATGAAAATATAGAGGCATATATGCTGAGAGTTAATGAAGTCATTAATGTGATTAGAGGACTCGACGAGGAAATCAAAGATTCTGTCATCGTGAAAAGGTATTGAGATCCCTTCCCCAAAGATTTAATTCTAAAGTTTTAGCTATAGAAGAAGCTAAAAATCTAAATTCTTTTAGTATGGATGAGATGCATGGTCCTTTGACTGCATATGAGATGAGAATAGGAAAATCTAAACCCATAGATAGAGAAGCTACTTTTAAAGCCCATAAAAATATGAAAGAAAAATAAGAATCCAAGGAAGAAGAGACATCAGATGAAATGGAAGCAAACTTTATTCAAAAACTAAAAAGGGGAAAAGGAAAATATAGAGAAAAGTTATGTTTAAATGTTTCAACTGTGGAGATGTTGGGCATTTTACAGCTAAATGTCCACTTAATGATAAGAATATAAGTGATGAAGGATCGCATGAAGAAAGAAGTGACTGGAAGAAAAAAACAAATTTTAGAAAAGGCAACTTCAAGAAAAAAAGTTTCATCTCCAAGAATGTCAGTTCATCATAAGATAGCTCCAGTGAGGATTCTAAAAAGGAAACAGGTGAAGCTCTTTTCATGGAACTCAAAGAAGAAAAACCAAAAAAAGGATAGGAATGTGATGAAGAAGAAATTAACGTAGAAGTGAATTTGGAAGAGGAACTAATTGTAGCTCTAGATGAATTGAAGATAGAAAGAAAAAGAATAAGAAAATTTCAAGAAAGCCTTGAGGATGCAAATGAAATCATAACAAATTTGAAAGTACGAGATAGAAGAATCCAAGAAAATCTTTGAATATCTCAAAGTGCAAATAACCATGAAAATAGATTATTGCAGCAAGCTAGAAGAAGATATTGTTGGTTTAAGAATGCAGCTAGAAGAGATGAATCAAAAAATTAGTTGTTATCACAAACGTGAAGAAAGTTCTATGAAGCTGGATAAGATCATAAATAACCAAAAGACTACAGGCATCAAATTTGTTTTGGGTTTTGATGAAGGAGAATCCTCAAATGGATCAAAGGCCATAAATGAAGAATCCACAAAGAATGAAGAGAAGAAATAGATTGATCAAGAAAAAATGAATCATGCAAAGGAAAGTAATAATGCAAGGTACCAAATGAGAATTGGCAATGATGGCTTCACCAATGTCACACATAAAAGAAGAAGAAGATTTATGGCTCCTACGAAAACATGGCAAAGACAACCACCCAGGTTCAATCATCTCTTTTCTAGTTACTGTTATAAATGCAATGGTTATGGACATAAGATCTTAGATTGCAAGTATAATGTAGGACCAAGGAATTTTACCAATAGAAATGCTTTTTCACCTTTGGTGGATTATGCAGTAGAATGCTATAACTATCATAATTTTGGGCATATTGCAAGAAATTCTTGAAGTACGTTTGCATCAAATCAATTTTAGGGAAGAAAATTTCAGCCAAATGGAATAAGACAAAATATAAAATTTCCCGAAAAACATGCACAAGCTACTAAAAAAGAAAAGCCAAAACAAGAGCCCAAAATTGTAATCAAACCTAAGTGGAAAGAAAAAGAGTGACCTAAGGAAGAAAATGAATCCTTGATCGTACAAACAATATTTAAAGCGTAGAATAAATCTGCACCATGGATACTTGATAGTGGGTGCTCTAGTCATATGACAGGTGACAAACAAAAATTTGAGAAGTTGTAGCAATATGAAGGTGGTTCAGTAAAGTTTAAAAATAATGATGGAGCTACGATAGTTGACAGAGGTTCAGTTAAGATTAGTGACAAAAAAATTAGGTCAAAAGAAGTATTGTTTGTGGTTGGTCCGAAGCATAACTTGTTGAGCGTAAGTCAGATTTGTGATATAGTTCATGAAGTTATCTTTAAGAAGCAAGGTTGTGAAGTCAAAAAGGCAAACAATGGGAAGTTTATACAAACTAGATCAAGGACATCGGCAACTTTGTGCAATTGATGAGGCCTGGAAATGCCTCAATCATAGCATGTTTTGAACATTGAAACTGCCTAAAAACTCTTGTGTTTAATATGATATGCTAGTTAAGTTGATTTAATATGTTGTGTATTAACTTTTTGCATGATCAATGTGTTAGAAATACTATATTCTAATTTTTACAGTTTTTGCATAGTTTTATGTTACTTTGTCATGACTTGCTAAATGAGAAGTATGCTTAGGTTGATAGCAACACTTCACTAGTTTTATTTTGATGTGTTTCAAGCATTTATTTATCTAAATCTAGCAAATAGTGCAAGCAAACTGTTATTGTGCAGCAAAAACTAGTTTTCCAATGTAAATTCCAGCTAGCTGCCAATGAATGGCAAGGCATGGAATTCACACATGGAGAGAGATGAAGGCTATTGCAATCTGATCCTGAGAGCTAACCCACCTGAGAAATGTAGATGAAATCACTTGAAGAGCACACAGTTGTTCATTCCGAAGATCTTCAAAATGAGCGGACATCTTCGAAATGAGAAATACAGTCTCTTTAGAATGAGCGGACATCTTCGAAATGAGAAATACAGTCTCTTCAGAATGAGCCACTTATCTTCGAAATGAGAATAAAAAGCGCTTTTTGACTTGTTGACTAATTTTTGACGATGGAAAAAGGGAAAGAAGGTTGAAAAGGTTAAAGAAAAATATCTCCCATATGAATTTGTCATCCTTGTCGTCCAAAGCCACCATTCATGGAAAAGATCAATTTTGATCCTCTTCTAGGATAAACCTAGGAAATGTTGCAGCATAATAGGAATAGATCTATAAGATAGGAATGAGATATTCTTAGTTTGTAAATAGATTTTAGGATATCTATAAATAGATAGCTCCCGTCCAGGTTGAGCTAGGTAGGGGAAAATAAGCAAGAAGTATAATAATAAGAAAATAGCAAAAAAGTGATTGTTACAGTCCTGTAACAAGGTTTTTAGCAGCAATACTATAATTATGTTCTTGAATCAATAAAGTGCACTACTTTTTCTATTCATGTTGTTGTGAATGAGTGTGAGTAAGATATATATAGAGAGAGAAAGACTCATACCTTCTTCTGGACAAGGAGGCTGGCCACTTCCAGACCTAGGAGGAGGACTAACAAGTTTTTATTTTGATTTTGATGCAGCAGAATAAGTTGTAAAACTTGTCATTTCATTTCCTTGTAAATAGCTAACAATATTTGCAATCTTAGTTTATTTCATGATTAGGATGATCTTGTGATTAATGATAGGTTTGGTTGTAATCTCCATTTTCAGCAAGCTTTCAAATTACTGCAGATTGTCATTTCCAGAATTTACTATTTTTTGCAATTTACTGCATTTTGTGTTTTGTTGTCAACCCCTGCACAGAAGATTGACAACCTTCTATTACTGAGCATTGATAGGACTTAATTTCCATGTTATAATAAGGTTTCCATTACTGCAAAAGTAAATAGACTTCCTTTTTACAATCATAATTAGATTTCTAATTCTCCTATAACTAGGGAGTTATTTTTGCAACATAATTAGATTTCATTGATTGTAACTAGGATTTCATTTCTGCAGTTAGTAATTAGTTTCCATTCCTACAATTAGATTAAAGTTCAATTTATGCAATTTAGAGATAAAAATGTCCTAAATCCCCCACACAATCGGTTTCACCAATAAGACCTATTGCTCCCAAATGACCTAAGTTATAGCCCTATTCACTCCTTTCGCAAATAGCCTTGTACACTGCCCTGGATTGACAAATTCATTGAGAATTAATGATGTGCATAATGACAACGCATCATTTTGGCACCGTTTCTAGGGAATAGTGTTGCTAGAAGGTGAAAACAGTCCAATAGCTATTAATTAGACTAAGTTGTGAAAATTTAGGATAAAATCTGAATATAACTAGTTAAAGTAACAACTATTGACCTATAATTTATGTCATTCAAGAGTAAACATGAATGAGTAAGCCTAGGGATGAAAAAGGTAGAATTACTCAAAAGGATCCCTGGCTTGTTCCATTAAGAAGATCTTCATGCCTAAGGGGTGAATCACCCGTGTTTGAACTACTAGAAAAATTGAAATAAAAATCACCAACTTCATCATCATTAGAACATCTCGAGAAAGAAAAATCATCGGACTCATCATCAACAGAGGATTATGGACCTCTTAAGAGTGAAATTTGGATAGGTTTAAGTGTTCCCAAGGAACAAGAAACTATGGCAGAGAGAGGTAATCTAGATGGGGATGGCCAACATGGCTATGTCCATAATGAAGGAAATGATCGGGATATGCCCCAACCTTCCAGAACATTTGAATATCCTATCCATTTGAATCCAACACAAAACTCCCCCATGAAAACCATTTCACCTTCGGTACTTCCAACCTTCTGAGGTGTTGTATCTGAAGATCCTGATCAGTTTTTGTTTGAATTCAAAGTAGTGTGTCAAACCTATGACTATGTAAATGACAATCAAAAACTTAAGGTTTTTCTCTCAACACTCAAGGACTCGACATTACGTTGGTTCATGAGCTTAGAGCCAAATTCCATCCGAACATGGGATCAAATGGAAACTATGTTTTTAGACAAATATCAGGAGTATTGTCGTGTAAGGAACAGGAAATATGAGTTATTCAGGATTAAGCAGGAAGATGATGAAACATTAGAAGACTATCTTGATAGGTTCTCCTTTGTTCAAAGGAGATGTGGACTTGTAGAACGCGAGTTATGCAAAACCATATTTTTGAGAGGATTACAAGATGAATCCAGAGAAGTATTGGATTTGATGGGAAAAGGGGATGTAAATACTCTCAATAATGAGGAAATTGTGGATCTCTGTAGGAATTACTCTCGCACTAAGCAGGGAAGAAGAAAAAAGAGTACAAATGGCACTGATGTGAAGGACCTAATAGAGGAACTTGCAAATTTTAAAACTAATATTCTGGTGCAATTGAACACAACTTTGGGAGAAATGTCTGCAAAAGCAAAAACCACAGAACCTTTGGAAATTTATTGCCCAAGATGTAGAAATAAACATGCTTTGCAGGAGTGTCCTTTGAATAAAATGTCTATCTCAGCCATTTGTAGTATCTGTTCAAAGAAGCATTTGACTGATAAATGCCACCTGCTACCACAACTCAAAATTGTGTTAGAGAGTCAGACTAAGGAACTCAACTATGTTGGACCAAAACAGGGGGAAAATTTCTCTCGGTACCAAAATCCCCCTCGTTTTCCTACAAATTGGGGGCATAATCCTTGGACTATGCCTTGGGGACAATCAAAACCACCCCAACGTCCTTGGAATTATTCTCAATGGACAAATTCCCAAGAATGGCCACAAACAAGTTGGAGTAATCCAGCCTGGAATCAGAATCAGAATAACCCATCATGGAATCAAAACAACCCACCCTGGAATCAAAATCAGACTAATCCACATTGGATGCAAAATCAACCACAGTGGAGTCAGCAATACCAGTCCTATCCAAGGCAACAAAGAAATCAAGGTCAAACTCAGCATTTGCTGCCTGCACCTAATCAAAATTTTCAAGAAAAACAGAACCAACCACAACAAACACAATAGGTGAAACAACCTCAACTTCCAGCTCAACCAGTCACTAATCCAAACAACATGAGATAGGCATCCCTTGTCTATGTGGCTGAAGCTAAAGAAAATGCTGAAATAAATGTTCTTGATTGTAGTAACATCCAACTTCGTTCAGGAAAAGTTGTACACGAACCTGTTTCAACTAAAATCAAGGAAAATGAAAAGCAAGAACCTTTGGAACCAGTTAGAGTTAAACCAACAATAGAGAAAGAAGAAGAAAAAATAGAACCACAGGCAGAACAATTACCTTCATCAAGGATAATTCCATATCCTGAAAGATTCAATACCACAACAAAAAATTTTGAGTCAGACCTGGTCAAGGAACTTAGAAAGTTAACTATATCATTGCCCTTATTGCAAGCCATTAAGGATATACCAGTGATTAAAAGTACTATTCAAGATTTGTGCATTAGAAGAGTAGGAAGAAAAAAGAAAGCATTTCCCAAGACTATTCAGGTTGAAGGAAAGATAGTTGATCTCTTGTTCGAAAAACTAGTACCTCCAAAGTATAGTGACCCAGGGAGTCCAGTTATCATAGTTACCATAGGCTCAGTACCAATATCAAATGTCTTAGTAGATCTAGGAGCTACAATAAATGTCATGACCAAGGATATAATGGAACAATTACAGCTCAAACATCTCAATCCCACATTTATAGTTTTAGAAATGGCTGATAGGTCAGTTGCAAAACTTGAAGGTATCATTGAAGATGTCCCTATAGAATTCTCTTCTTGGGAATTCCCTATAGATTTTTTGGTTTTACAGCCAATAAATTCAGCACATGGATATCCCATCATTCTGGGAAGACCTTGGCTTGCAACTGCAACAGCCTTCATAGACTGCAGATCTAGAAAAATGACCATTTCAAATGGTATTGATCTAAAATAGATCTCTCTGTATCCTCCTGCAAGACCCTCCAGCAATTTTTTAGGTCAATTATGGTTTCCTGACTCAGATGAAGAACCATAAGAGGTTATTTCCACACTAGCCACCTTGGTAGTAAGGGAACACACGGAAGACCTCCATGACACAGAAACTTTAGAGAATGAAACTATCCTAATGAATGTTCTGCATGAACAAGGGTTAGAAGAGGAAGCAATAAATATCCATCAGTTGTTAGGGAATGAGGAGAACCAAAATTCTGAAGGTGAGCCATCTGTACTATCATAGGAAACATTTGTTTCACTACCACATGGGTGGCACCATCACCTGATTTTCCCTTCTCATTGTTCCATATAGGATATGCTTCCATTAGAAATCAATGAAACATAAACTTCTTATTTCCTCCCATATCATCATTGCCCTCTTAACTCCCTAATCACCAAGTATGAAGAAGTGAATTTAGTCCTTCCAAATACAAAACAAATAGAAGTCCAGCCAGGCAAATTTTTGAACATTAACAGCTGGCTTACTAGGGAAGAGGAAGAAAAATTGATAACTATTTTGCAGAAGCATGTTCATGCTTTTGCTTGGGACTACAAAGATATGTCAGGGATTCACCCTAATATATGCACCCACAGGATTTATATTGAAGAATTCAAGCCAGTAAGACAACCCCAGAGAAGATTGAATCCTGCCTTGAGGGATATTGTAAAGGAAGAAATTGAAAAAATTTTGGAGGTAGGATTCATTTACCCAATTTTTGATAGCCAGTGGGTCTCTCCATTGGTTATAGTTCCTAAGAAAAATGGAAAAATGAGAGTATGTGTAGACTATAGAGAGCTGAAAAAGTGACATACAAAGACCATTTTCCATTACCTTTCATAGATCGGGTGTTAGATACCCTTCTTTGGAAAGAAATACTTTTTTTTTCTTGATGGATTTAGTGGGTATAATCAAATTCGAGGTTGCACCCGAAGATCAAGAGAAAACAACCTTTACCTGTCCATGGGGAACATTTGCCTATAGGGTTTTACCTTTTGGTTTGTGTAATGCCCCAGCAACATTTCAGCGAGTAGTCTTAGCAATTTTTTTTTATCTGACTACCAACAGTGTTGAGATATACATGGATGATTTCACAGTATGTGGACAAACTTTTGACTTTACATTAGAAAACCTTGACAGAGTTTTAACTCGTTGTGAAACATACCAGTTATCCTTGAATCTAGACAAATGTTTTATGATGATGGAGGAAGGAATAGTTCTTGGTCATCACATCTCTCTTCAAGGGATCCGAGGTTGATCCAAAGAAGGTGGAAATTATCAAGAATCTTCTTCCTCCTAAAACTCAGACTGATGTCAGAAGCTTCCTAGGACACATTGGTTTTTACCGTAGGTTTATTCCCAGCTTTAGCACAATAGCCAATCCCATGTTTGCCCTATTGACTAAATATTTTGAATTCTCCTGGATTGCAAGGTGTCAGAAATCATTTGAAGCTCTGAAAGATAAATTAGTAACTCCACCTATGTTAAGAGGACCTAATTGGACATTACCATTTCACATACGAGTGATGCTTCCAATACTGCAATTGGAGCAGCATTAGGACAAATTGACAATGGTGAACACTATGCCATCTACTACATTAGCAAGAATTTGACGAGAGCTAAGAAAAATTATACCACAAGCGAGAGGGAATTCTTGGCGGTAATTTATGCCATCAACAAATTTAGGCATTACATCACGAGGTTATCAAATATTCATTCACACAGATCACATAGCCATTAAGTATTTGATGAATAAGCCTATGGTAAGTGCAAGAATTATTCTTTGGTTATTGTTGTTGTAAGAATTTGATATCACAATAATCAACAAACCAGGAAAAGCTAATGTTGTAGCAGATTTCTTGTCCAGGTTGCAGAACATAGAGGAAGGGGAATTAGTTGAGGACACTTTTCCTGATGAAAAATTATTTGCTATATCTGTCCAATCACCTTGGTTTGTAGATATAGCCAATTATTTTGTCACAAGGAAAGTTCCTCCACATTTCACTTCAAAATAGAAAAAAATAATTGATCAAACAGAGTTCTTCCTTTGAGTGGATTAAGGGTATACTTTTTAAGTGCAGTCCTGACCATGTGTTACACAGGTGCATCCGAAAGGATGAGGTATATGATATCCTTAGGGCTTGTCATGATGAACCCTCAGGTGGACACTATTATGTAAAAAGCACAATTAGAAAAAATTTAGGGATAGGATATTATTGGCCATCTCTTCACAAGGATGTGAAAAAGTACATCAAGCATTGTGATGCATGCCAAAGAATGGGGAAACCCACTCATACAAATGAAATGCCACTACAGCCTCAATTGGTTTTAGAGCCATTTGAGAGGTGGGGGCTTGATTTTGTAGGACCTATTGATCCACCTTCTCAAGGAAAGGTGCATATTCTAGTATGCACTGATTACCTAACAAAGTGGGTAGAGGTGCATGCTTTCAAACATGCTCGTGAAGAGAAGGTCGCCGATTTCTTGTATACTCAGATTTTTTAGAGATTTGGAGCTCCACGGTCTATCACCATAGACCAAGGACCCCAATTTGCATCTAAAGTCATTGAGGCTTTTATAGAATTATATGAAATCAAACATAGGAAATCATCACCTTACCACCCACAAGCAAATGGCCAGGTTGAGGTAACAAATAGGGAACTAGAATGAATCTTGACAAAAATAGTAGCTTTTCATAGGAGAAACGGCTAGATAAATTACTTGAAGTAGTTTGGGCTTACAATACTACTTGGAAATCCACTACTTGGATTCACACCTTATGAACTAGTTTTTGGTAAAAATCCCCTCCTACCTATTGAATTTGAGCTACTAACATTGTGCACAACATTGGAAATTGGGATTGAATTGTCACAGGCATAAACGGATAGGATTATGCAGTTGAATGCATTGGATGAACTTTGGTTGGATGCTCTACACCAAACTGAAGTAATTCAAGAGCAGAGGAAGCTGTGGCATGACAGTCACATTCAGCAGAGGAAATTTTAGCAAGGATATTGGGCTTTGTTGTTTGATTCTCGCTATGAGGACTTCCCTGGAAAGCTGAGAACTAGATGGCTTGGACCTTACCAGATTGAAGAGGTATTTAACAATGGAGCAGCTCGTCTATCTCCTATTGATGGGTCACGAAGAAAGTTGGTAGTGAATGGACATCGCCTCGGGGTGTACCATACACCTCTGACTAAAGAGGAATTCTTGCAACAGCTTGACAGTTTGGATGCACAACGGGTGGAAGAGATTCCCTCTTCCACTTCAATAAAATCGGCATGATCATGGATTTCAAGAAAAGCAAAAAATATAAAAAAATTAGAAAAAGTAGAAAAAAAAAGATGAATAAATTCTGATTGTGAATTCCTTCATGGGCATGATTTTAGGGAAATCATGAATTCCTTCATGGGCATAATCAGAATTAAAAAAAAAAAATAGAGAGAAAAGGAGAGGTAAAAAAAAAAAAGAAAACAAGAAAAAAAAGAGAGAGAAAAATGAATAGCTCAGCGGTGAAAACCTTTCCTAAGGCACTACTGAGTTGGTATGCATGAAAACCAGTTTTTTGGCATGCATAACCTTGAAAATTTTTGAATCATCATTGTACAAATTCACCAACTGCACTTGTTTTGAAATATTGCGAGAAAATCTCAGCGAGAACATCAACAGAAGCGAGTCATTCTTCAAAACTTGCATTAACTTGTTTTAATCAGGTATATATTTCTTACATTTCTTCATTGTAAATGATTGGTATGTAGTATATAACAATTAACCATTAGCATAAAAGGTATCCATAAGAGTTGGCATACTTAAAACATGTTTTGAGAAGGAGAATATTGGTTTCTACCTAATCTTTGGAATGAGAATGCCAAAAATAGTGTCTGCTATCTTCTTCAGAATGACTGTTGTATTGTCTTTGGATTGAAGTTTTCTTCAGATTAACTGATGTATTGTCTTTGGATTGAAATTTTCTCTAGAATGACAATAGAATGAATGTTGCACTTTGTCTTCGGAATGAAGCTTTGTCTTTGGAATGAGGAATTGTCTTTGCAATGAAGCATGATCTTCGAAATGAGGACTTGTCTTTGGAATGAAACTTTATCTTTGGAATGAGGAATTGTTTTTGCAATGAAGCATAGTCTTCGAAATGAGCATTCAACATGATATTTCCATGTGGCATCCAAGGAGGGGGAAAATATATGATCAGTAGAATTCTTTGACTGCATATGATAAATGACACGTGTCAGTTGAGATGTGATTTCTCTTATCTTGCACCCATTAAGGAAGTACCAGAATCATGAGGAAGTGACCAACAACATGCCACCATTGTTCGACACTGATAACCATGCACGTGAGAAATCTACGGGCAAAATAGATGAGCTAAAAACAAGTGAGGTGGATCTGATGGCAAGGACATTTGTGCAATCATTAACGAATAGGTGTTCAAAGTAGAAATAGAGACGCGTGCCACCCTTCCTTCCGAAGACATAATTGCTAATGCAAAATGATTATGAGGTACAATTTCGATATTGCAGTTCATTTCGAAGAAGACAAACAAGGCAATTGAAAACTTGAAAACAAACCCTACAAGTCTACAAGAACCAGAAACCAGCGATCCAACGAGAAGAGTAGCGATAGAGGTGAGCAGTTTTTAACATACAAAAATAGGAAAATGGGATGAAAGACAAATATGGAACCAATAGATACCACCCACCTTCGAGAAAATCCAGAAGTGCTACAAATTTTTGAAGATGGAGGGCTTATGCCATTTTTGGACAAATTTGATGGGTCCTCTGAAGATTTGGTTGGCATGTTCACTCACACATTCAGAAATAATCGGGCACACATTAACGGCATGACAATTGAGGTAACCCCTAAAGTTTTAAGTCAAATTACTGAGCTTCCATTAGAGGGTCTTCAAATTTCTAGAACTGGTAAAAATACACTGGCAAATGTAGTTAGTCAATTTCTGGAAGAAAATGATAGGGAGCCAGAATACTTAATACACAACAATGCATGCAAGGGGGTAAAAGGGCCAGCCTACAAGAACCCTGGAATGAAGTGGCCACATGGGTAATAAAATTTTTAACCTGTGAAGGGCAATATGTACTTTTATCAGGGCATCATTTCAAAATTTTGAACCACCTAAGACATGGTAGGCAACAGCCAGAAGTTAGGGTAAATATTCCCCTGTATCTACGCTAGGAGTTGAAAAATATGGCAAAACAATATCAGGAAGGAAAATGGAGCCCTCGCCACCATGGTCTTATTAAATTAGTCTGCCAACATCATTTTAGAGGAAACCCTAGAAGCTTTGATAGGTTTTATTCTACTCTGAATGATGTAGTTTTTGTAAGAGAGGATGAGGAGGAAGAAGAAATAGATGTTATCACAAATGCTATTGCAGAGGAGGAAACACACCCAATAGAAGCAACAGAGCACCTTTCTCCAGAACCTTCAACCTCACAAGCTAAGAAATAAAAGAAGAGAGGGTCTGGAACCGATAGTCAAAAAGAAAAATAGAAGAAAGTTCATTTTTTTGAAGATGTTGTTGATTTGTCAGAACAGGGGAGTGAAGTGCCTAGAAAAATAGGGGAAGAGACAACAAGGGAAATAGAAGCACTCCCACCAGAATCTGAAATTGTCCCCACAGCCCCTACTGTCACCAGAAAATAGGGCAAGAAGAAAAAATTTGCATCAGGAACTAGGAGGTCTACAAGACTCCACTTGAGAGAAATAGAAGAACATGTGATAGAAGAAGAAGGTGGACAAGGCAGTTCGGATGTTACAGAAGTGCAACCAGCCCCTAAATATTTTTAAAATTCCTTGAACAAATGATTGAGGAAGAGAGCTGGGCAAGATAGTTTTGAAGTTGCTACAGTTCAAAAAGCCAGAGAAGATGTGGATGCAATCATAGATAGTTTCATGGAACCTCTCGAACAAGAGTAGACAGCTGAAGCATAAGATGAGATAGTTGTTGAGCAACCAACTGCAGATGATTTGTCTACATCAAATTTTGAATCAAAAATAGAGGAGGTGGACATCACAGAACAACTAAGAGCAGCAAAAAGTGTTATCAAAACACAAACTAAATGGATTGAAGAAAAATAAAATATCATTGAAATATAGGAAAAGAAGATTGCAAAATTACAGCAGGAAGTGGCAGAATTGAGGAAGAGGTTGTCACAGTCTGAAGAACAACCAACTGTATCTATTGATGAGGATAATTTGGCTTAGTTACTTATGGGATTATCTAGGGCGAGATGACTCTTTTACTTTGATTGAGGCATCTAAAACTTTGACTAAAGATATAGGTGCTCATTCTGAAGCAGCGCCCTTTCATTTTGAAGAAGTGCCCTTCCATTATGAAGCATTGCCTTCTCATTTTGAAGATGCTCCAGAATTGATAAAAAGCATAGAAAAGAATATTGGAGATGAGTCACAATAGGAAACACCAGCACAGGAGCAGTTTAAATAGCAACATGCAATTGTTCAAGTAAGTACTCCTTCAAATGAGATTTTTGTATTTAAAATTGTTATACCTTCAATAAAAGTAGAGGATAAGGGGGTACAAGTAGAATTGTTGTTTGATGACCAACCAGTGGAAATAGCAAAAAAAGGGATACAAGTAGAATTATTATCGGATGACCAACCAATGAAAGTAGCAGAAAAAGGGGTTCGGGTAGATCTGCTACCCAGATTTCCACCTGTAGTTAGACCACCCAATACTTGTATCCCTAGAGCAATATAATACGAGACATAGCTAGTTGGGTGATCAGATATGAAAAACTTGCCACTAAAGTTGAAAATTTTAAATTGGAAGGTAAATAGTTAGAAGCAAAAGAAATAGAAATCAAGGCATTGAATGAAAAAGTGATTGATTTATGTCAGATTGTTGAGTTTTTGGTCCAATTCAGACGGTCGGCCAGATTTTATAGTCTCATTCTAAAGGAGAAATATCTCAGATGGTAGGTCATGAGGATTAGCTCAGGTCTCCCATACAAATTGGACACAACTACAGATTTCTTAGAAGCCTATTTTGATAGCCCTGTAGAACAAAAAAATCTCTTATGTGAATTATTTTTACATAGCTTCTTTATTCCAGAAGAGGTAGAGTTTCACCCTCAAATTTACATAGGATATGTTCAACTGAGAGCATTCATGTCCACTTTACAAAATCAATTTTACTGGGACCAGGAGAAAAGATAAAATAAAGAAATTGAATTAAGAGTTGAATTGTTAGTCAGAGCAGTTCAGCCAAATCATCCACTTATCACCAGATAACATTTCACCATGATGAACAGGGAAGATGTAAAAAGGATGTACTTGAGCAATTTGAGGGACTATGTGACCAAATTCCAAAATTTTTGTAATGACAGTTTTGTTCCAGCATTATCATTTTGCAGAAATAGATGGGCAGAACTTTCCATTTCTTTACAAAAAGGGAACCTATCTCCCCCATTAACCTAGAATGGTCCAGAAGAAGGGCAAAAGGAGTGATACAGCTGATTGAAATCATGCAACATCATTGGATAGGTCTCATATTTAGGCCTCCAACCATCATTTCTCTAGTTCCCTTCTATTTTGAAGAAGATTCTCAACCTAATGATCAGTTTGAAGAATGGCTCAGAAACCTTCAGGAGAATAGGGGATATTATATAGGCACCAAATTTTTCTACAGATCATGGAATTTGAATATGGATATATGTGATTCTATAGCCCAACAGAATGCATGAGGACATGCATTAATATAAGTTGGGGGAAATGATGAGGCCTGGAAATGCCTCAATCATAGCATGTTTTGAACATTGAAACTGCCTAAAAACTCTTGTGTTTAATCTGATATGCTAGTTAAGTTGATTTAATATGTTGTGTATTAACTATTTGCATGATCAATGTGTTAGAAATACTATATTCTAATTTTTACAATTTTTGCATAGTTTTATGTTACTTTGTCATGACTTGCTAAATGAGAAGTATGCTTAGGTTGATAGTAGCACTTCACTAGTTTTGTTTTGATGTGTTTCAAGCATTTATTTATCTAAATCTAGCAAATAGTGCAAGCAAACTGTTACTATGCAGTAGAAACTGGTTTTCCAATGTAAATTCCAGCCAGTTGCCAATGAATGGCAAGGCATGGAATTCACACATGGAGAGAGATGAAGGCTATTGCAATCTGATCTTGAGAGCTAACCCACATGAGAAATGCAGATGAAATCACTTGAAGAGAACACAATTGTTCATTTTGAAGATCTTTGAAATGAGCAGACATCTTCGGAATGAGAAATACAGTCTCTTCGAAATGAGCGGACATCTTCGGAATGAGAAATACAGTCTCTTCGGAATGAGCCACTTATCTTCGAAATGAGAATAGAAAGCGCTTTTTGAATTGTTGACTGATTTTTGACGATGGAAAAAGGGAAAGAAGGTTGAAAATGTTAAAGGAAAATATCTCCCATCTGAATTTGCCGTCCTTGCCGTCCAAAGCCACCATTCATGGAAAAGATCAATTTTGATCCTCTTCTAGGATAAACCCAGGAAATGTTGCAGCATAATAGGAATAGATCTGTAAGATAGGAATGAGATATTCTTAGTTTGTAAATAGATTTTAGGATATCTATAAATAGATAGCTCCCATCCAGGTTGAGCTAGGTAGGGGAAAATAAGCAAGAAGTATAATAATAAGAAAATAGCATAAAAGTGACTGTTACAGTCCTGTAACAGGGTTTTTAGCAACAATATTGTAATTATGTTCTTGAATCAATAAAGTGCACTAATTTTTCTATTCATGTTGTTGTGAATGAGTGTGAGTAAGATCTAGAGAGAGATAAATACTCATACCTTCTTCCGGACAAGGAGGTTGGCCACTTCAGGACCTAGGAGGAGGACTAACGGCAGGTTTTTATTCTGATTTTGCTACAGCAGAATAAGTTCTAAAACTTGTCATTTCATTTCCTTGTAAATAGCTAATAGTATTTGCAATCTTAGTTTATTTCATGATTAGGATGATCTTGTGATTAATGATAGGTTTGGTTGTAATCTCCATTTTCAGCAAGCTTTCAAATTACTGTAGATTGTCATTTCCAAAATTTATTATTTTTTGTAATTTACTGCATTTTGTGTTTTGTTGTCAACCCCTGCATAGAATATTGACAACCTTCTATTACAGAGCATTGGTAGGACTTAATTTCCATGTTATAATCAAGTTTCCATTACTACAAAAGAATAGATTCCTTCAATTATAGTTTCTTCATGGGAGTTTAATTAGTTTCTTCTTTTAATAGGTTTTTGTTAGTATAGTTTCCATTCTTGCAATTAGATTAAAGTTCAATTTATGCAATTTAGAGATTAAAATATCCTAAATCCCCCACACAATCGATTTCACCAATAAGACCTATTGCTCCCAAATGACCTAAGTTATAGCCCTATTCACTCCTTCCACAAATAGCCTTGTACACTACCCTGGATTGACAAATTCATTGAGAATTAATGATGTGCATAACGACAACGCATCATAACACTCTCTTAGAGACTTGAATGAGATTGTGATTGGATAGGAAGAAGAGAACTTGTTGTGTACAAAAATGGGTTATATCGATTTTGATAATCTAGTAAAAGATCATCTCAAAGAAAGTAGTAAGAGATATTCCCACCCCATTGGAAAACCATAAAATAGCATTTGTACTTCATGTCAAAAGGAAGCAAACTAAGAGTCTCATTTAAAACAAAAGTACTACACAAGAAAACCTTTGAAACTATTCACATAGTGATTTATGTGGACCCATGAGACACAAAGCATAAAAAATGATAAATATTTCATGTTGTGTATAGATGACTATTACCATGATGACATGGGTATTATTTTTTGAACAAATAAGAAGCTTTTGAAATGTTCAAGGTTTACAAAACCAAGTTGAGAATCAAACAAGAAAAAATATTAAATGTTTAAGGTTAGACAGATGAGGATAGTTAATTTTAAAGAGGATTTCATAGAGAGTATTGTGAAAAATATGGTATTAGGAGACAATTTTCAATAGCCAGGACACCTCAGCAGAATGGTATGGTAGAAAGAAAAAGAACATGACGGGTGCCGGAAATGACATAGACCATGATGAGTGAGAGCAAAGTAGCAAATAAATTTTGGAAATAGGTAGTCCATACTGCAGTATACATCCAAAATAGGTGCATTTTGAGGACGCATGAGAAAGCAAAACTCGATGAGTTGTGGTTCAATAAAAAGGTAACAA